>JAVCKU010000052.1:16240743-16250789 GCA_032273985.1 Hypsolebias coamazonicus | reverse complement strand
CCATACATTTGGAGCCAGAAAAAGAGTTAATAACTTACTGAAAGCCGTTTCTCCGCGGTGTCCATCCAAAACAAGCTCCGCCATTAGCTGCGCTCCGTGTGTCCGGTGGGGGGCTTAGCTCCGCTATTAGCTCCGCCATTAGCGTTAGGCCTGATATTAGCTCCGTCCGTTAGTGTTAGCCCATCCAAAACAAAGGCTGCTGCCGCTGTTTGTCCGCCTTTTAGCATTCCATCCGACATCTTAGGCTTCCAGGCGGACATCGACGCGAGCTCCCGGCCGCAGATGGACTCTCCGTCGGGTCAGTCCGTGTGTCCGGTGGGGCTAGCATTATCATTTTAGCCCATGCCAGCTCGGTGTCATCACTCCAAAAGGCTGGAGCTCGTGTTCCTCCGGTCACGCTAAGCTGTCTGCTTCTTCACCTGGTCCACAGCGTCTTTCCTTCGTCCATCCTCCCTCCGCAAAACCGCCGTTCAGCTCATTTGTCCGCGCGCAGCAACATGGACGGTCCGAAGCTAGCTATTGAAGCTGCAGCTAAACCGGAAACTGGCGGAAGCTGCCGGAAACTCGCTAAATCGGCTTAAAAATAATAAAAAATAATAATAATACTAAAAATATGTTATTTATAAAGCCATTTAAAACAACCACAGCTGCAACAATGTGCTGTACACGTGAAAAAAGTACATTAAACTAAAAAAAAAAATTCCCATATTTTTATTAATTATTAATTATGATGCAATCGTAAGTCCGGGTTTACGTAAGTCGGATGAACCGTAACTCGAGGACTGCCTGTATTTAAATTATTTGAAAAGTTATAAAAACATCAGTTAAACTTGGTACAATATTTTATTTTATTCCCGATATTCCTGTATACAAATGTGGCAATTAAAAATATACTATTTATTATTTTTTTCAGAATCAACATGTTTAATTTATCACCCAAAAAGAGAAGTTGTCTTAAAAAACTACAGTTTTTTACTCATTCCTTATTCTCACAAATAGTTATGTGTTGATGAAAAACTAAAGCAAAGTCAGAGGGAACTTGGGTTAATTTAATTTGGAATGGAAACATGTTTAACATATTTTGTTTGTTCATAATAAAAATGATACGATCATATACTGTAGTGTTACAGATGTGTTGGAAACCATAGATTTGCACAATTTAACCCTATGGACTGGCACTTTGTATAACTGAGCAAAGTAACAACTTCTGTGTGTAATGACACTTCGTGCTTCAAAGATTTTTTTTTTTTTTAATAACAAACCTGGAGTAGAATAAGCTTACAGGGAGGGTGAAAGTGGTGGAACATTGACCTCAGCAATGTTAGTCCGGCTGCAGCTCTGTCCTCATTAAACACATCAGCAGGTATGTGTGATGCATAAAAAATACAATAAGTGGGCTCACAATTTTTTAAAAAGTGCTGATTTATGTGAGCTGACTGATAACTACTGTGACTTATTATTAAGTTACAGAAAAAAATCTAATTCTCAGCATTTGGCTATTTTTATGTGTTTTTCCGTCTTTACAGTGATTCAGTGACGTTGCATGAGAGCCTGTTAATGTTTACTTCTTGTGTGCTACACATTTTGTAGTATCATATTGAACTTTCTGACACTTTTGTTTCTATTGAAGGTTTGAATTTTGACTCTTCACCATGTGTTGTTGGCAGACATGTCTAAAAAGATGCGTTTGAGTGGTAAATTGTGCATGATGATCTCTTCATTTAGCTTTTACCACTTGCACAATAAAACAAGTCCAGAAACGAACTCTGAACTCAAAGTCTGATACTGGTTGAGCTCTTTTGACACATCTGCCTTTGCTCGTGATCCCGGTGCTGCTGTTTAATATTAAAATGCACTACGCTCTAACAAAAGTTTGAGCTGTTTGTGAAATGTTATTTATTGATATTTGTGTCTATTAAATAAATATTCATGTTACAGCAATCTCCTCTTTTTATTAGACTGTTAATAAATGGTTAAAAGGGGCAAAAAAGTTCTGCCACTAAGAAAAATAAGCTTATAAGTCAACACTTTTTGCTTATAAATTCCCAATATATGTTCAGAGCAACAAAGAATGATTTGGCGTGTGTTCACTTACTCTTCCTGTCCACTCAGGACATCACATCATCTCCAAGTCTTCAGGCACTGCAGCTGAATTAAATCCTGTACAGTATTTAGAATCACGTAATGATTTAATCACAGAAGACATCCCAGGACACTTTACAGGGAAAGCAAATAGGATCACTTAAAACCCCAAAATATTTTTAAAGACACTAAAAGTTCGAATTTTGGACTTTGGCTGCTTTTTACTCATTTTCTGAGCATAATGTGCGGGGTGTTCTTAAAAACACAGGAAAGCAGACAAACAGAGGGCAAAATAAACTGCATTGAATTTAATGTCATTTAAATGTCAACCTGGTTATCTTTGGAGTTTGTCATTTTCAACTAAAAAAGCTGAAACATAAAACCTAGTCTATTTAAATCAGTATTTAACCAACCTGAACACTAGTTTTGATGAACGTTAGGTCCGACACTTCCTAAAAGTTCACTCTTTAGAATGTAGGGACATCTAGTGGTAAGATCTGCAACAATGATACTCATCACCATGAAGGAAGATCTGCTTCAGATTTGTTTTGTGGTTTGACAAACGAACAAACAGTGGAAGCCACAGTTTCTCTGGGGGACAAAACAGCTGGTGAAATCACCAGTAGTTTTTCACAAGTTTAACTATAGCTTTAATCTTGAATAACTCTAGTGTTGACTGGGTTGTCAAGAGCAACTTTGCCATGATTTGCAGATGGTTTTAAGTGAAAATGGTACAACCCACTACAAAAGATTCTTATATGTGACCCATGCTGGCAAATTAGTCTGAATGAGCACTGGCTGCAGGGCCTTTTTGTTTGTTTGTTTGTTTGTTTGTTTGTTTGTTTGTTTACAATATTGATTTTTGCTGTAATTGAGATTACAAGTTCATAAAAACACCATCTAAAGTCAAAGTCTCTTTATTTGTCATTCACACAACATGTGGTACATGTTTGAAATTGTGTACGCAGGGTCCCAGTTACATCCAACAAAAGTATAAACTGTAAAGAAAAGCAGTAATAAGATCTAAGATCTGAACTAAGAAATACACTAAACTAAGAATACGCTAAGCACTAGTACTACAAAAACAATACGCCAAACAACAGCAGCACGAACATGAGTCTGTGTGAGCAGATGAGTGTGAAAATACGGATCTAGTGATCCCAATAACTAAAATAGCACATAAGATTCCTAATCTACCTTTAAAGTCAAACTTTTTTTTTAACAAATATGGCTTTAAGAATAACCATTTCAAGTCTAATCCTTTTCATTTCTTTTGAAATTGACTTATTTTATTGCTGAATGCTGTAATAATCCTCTCCGCAACTCATTTTGCCAGCACAGGTTAAAGATTTGTTTAAATGTTTTCTCCTGGACAACAAAGTTCATGCTCAATCATCCAGGTATCAAATCCAAAAATTCTCAGCCAGGTCATCTGGACAGTTTCTTTTTTATAGAGACATTTCACCAGCTATCCAGAGGAAACAGTTTACTAGAACTCAGACTGATGAAGGGAAAAAAAAGACTGATGAAGCCCTACGGATAGAGGGTGAAACATCTCTATAAAAAAGAAACTGTCCAGATGACCTGACTGCAGAATTTTTGGATTTTCTCCTGGAGAAATATTAGAGTTTTTGCAATTTGTGTCTGTAAAAAATAAACGAGTGATTCAAAGAGGCTTTCCAACTAAGGGTGAAAATATGAAGAAGTTCTAACAAATAATACATCTATGTATTGATAAATTATGCCTCTGTTGAGTTAGCATTTGATAACCACAAGTGGTTTGTGGGAGTGTGTGCATGAGCGAGAACAGGGTGTAAAACAAGGACGGCATTGTTCAGTAGGCCTGCAATCACTTGATTAGTCACTAATGTGGGTCAGAGTGAAGGTTCAGAGTGAAAGTTCAAGAAGAATTTTAAACCAACAAGCAAAGTATCTAAAAAAAAACACTAAATGGACTTTAATGAAACTCTCAGAAAGTAATCCTTAGATGTACATCTACAACTACATTACTTTTGGAGTCCACCCATTTTAGGTAAGCAACTTTAGCAAACACAAACGCCTTTAACTCAGTGAAATGAAGATAATGATCTAAAATTTGGTGTTGAAACGCCTCCATAACACGTACTTCAAACAAATCGTACAAGAGCTCAAACTATTTCATAATAATGGGCGCCACTCAAATGATAGGCCTTTTATTAGTCGAACGATAATACTTTATGTGATTGTTCGGGTACTGTTTTATATGGCACCTTGATTTGACTGTTTTAGTTGACTAGTTGCATTTTGTTGAATTATTGTTGTCTGTACTTTATACGTTTGTCTAAAACAGGTCTCTCTTGAAAATGAGTCCTCGTGACTCGTGAGACTGTATAAATAAAGGTTGAATGAATGTAGTCCTAAGCTTGCATGTGAAAAATAAGGCTTGGCTTACTTTTCTTTCTGCTGACACAAAACATCCCAGGTAGTTTATTATTCCTTTGTGTGGGCAAGTTAGGGCAGAGCATGTTTACTATTACCGGTAATCAGTCTGCCTGAAGCATAGTCTGTGGGTTTTCATATAGAAAGTTCCAGACTGGTTTATGATGCTCTAGCTGAATCCTCTGTGTCACTCTGATTGACTGACACGAATACGGTGGATTTACTTATTGTCTTCATAACTCATGTGCACATACCCTGCAGATTTGACGCTAAACAACCCGCGGATCAAGTTGTGGGAAACAAAAGACTCACCCCTCCCACCTTCTCCTCTAAAGACCTCGCTCACCTCGTCTCTATCGCTCTCCAGAGCTTTGTTTGCAGCCGAACAGCTTGCAGCTTCCCTCTCATCACGTCTGTTTTGGAGCAGAAAAGAAAAGAAAAGTGAAACAAAATGGCCATGACCTTAGCTTACTGGGACATTCGCGGGGTAAGTTAAGGCGTTTTCGATGATGTTACCGACTGAACAGACGAGTTGGCAACAATTGGATTATCAAATGATACGTAAACTCCGATATTTAACTCTACCGCCCGCACCTCACAGGCTTTCAAACTCCTTGGAAGTTCCTGTAAGCATTCGGGTTGAACCTTTGCTTTTTTGTGAATAGGTTGATGGTAGAAGTGTTAGCTAAATGCTAAAAAAAAAAAAAAAAAAAGCGGTGCAACGCAACGACCGCTCGGCGCGTGCGCTTCTAACGGTTGTTGCGTTTGAATAAAACAATTATCCGATCAACTCGACTTCTCGATACATTCACGACGAAATTATCAGGAGAGTTTCTGGGTCTAAATGTTGGCAGAGCTGGGTGTGTTGGCCGTTTTGCTGAGCTCGTTTGTTTTAAACGTAAATTAAGCCTTAAGCGTGATTTTTTTTTTCACGTGACTTTAACGTTCTGGTAACTTGTGAAATCGTGTGAACTCTTAATATTAACGAACAAGCTATCCAGACTGGGCTTGAACTTTCAGCCACTGGCTTAAAAGACAAACCCAGTGACCAGTGCCAGTTCAGATGCTGTTCAACCGGTTTTTACTGTTCATAACTGAAATATGGAGTGGTTTCAAAAGCTGCCACCACGGTTTTACTGTTCATTCGCGTAAGCTCTTCCAAATTTACAGACTTCACGTAAACGCATCGTTTTTACAGGCGGTATTCATTCATTCAACCTTTATTTAGGCAGGTTAATCTCATTGAGTCTCGAGGACTCATTTACAAGAGACCTGGCTACAAACTAAGGATGATGACAACAGCAACAATATATTTTCCTTGTACAATCAACAATAGACAATCATAAGAGAGAAATACAGATTTTTATTTATTTTTTTAACAAGTTAAAACAAAGATGTCAAAGTAGCAAAACAGACAGATTACAAGGCAGATGTAGAAAATCAAAAGCAGGAACATGTCAGCATTGTTCCTGTTTTTTGGTATGATTTTCCACTTTGATAAACTTTGTTTTTTCACTTAAACTTTAACAAAAATCGCTGCCGTTATGTTTATAGGTGGTTAACTTAAATAATACGCAGTTGTTTTGGTTTAGTTGGCAGTTTTCAAGAAATATGTTTGAGTCTTAGGAATTGTGTGTTTTGCAAATACTACCATTTTTCCATGACAGGTGGTGGACAACATATTTCCTTTCCAGGAATACTATTCATTTAATATTAAGTCAGTTTTCATACATGAACACACATATTCTGGAAAATGCAAGGACAAATGTCCAGTTCAAAACCACTTCACAGAGTAGTTCTGTTTTTTCAGCAGGAAATATGAGAAAAGCATCTTGGTCAAATCATAGTTTTGATGTTTTTTGGGGGGGATTGGGGAATGGTTGATCAGTTTTCTTGATGCCTGGATCTGTTAAGCAAAGAAAAAACAAACTTGTCGATGTACACAAACATACATTAAAATACATAATTCAAGTAGTTTTATTGACTTTATGTTGGCATGCAAATAGTGTTGGTTTAAAGTAAGTTGTGGAGTCTTTTCAGACCCGACCCTACTTTTTGATTTCTGTTGCTCCTTATCTCAAACTCACTAAAACACTGATTCTCAGACGTGATAACATTAAACCAACCTTTCTACTTTTTGTGCAGCTCGCCCAGCCCATCCGCCTCCTACTGGAGTACACCGACACCAAGTACAATGACAAGCTTTATACCTGTGGTGAAGGTAATCTACTGTTTTTAACTAACAGATAAATAATGGTTTATCTGACAAAGGTCCAAGTTCATTCTTGTGATCCACCTCTCTCGCCTACAGCTCCAGACTTTGACAGGAGCAGCTGGCTTGATGAAAAAGATAAACTGGGAATAGACTTCGTCAACGTAAGAGTTGTATTTGTTCATGTGAATTTCACAATAGGACAGATTTAAAAGCTCTTCATTAAAAGGCTTGTGATTAACACTTTAGCTGCCCTACCTGGTGGATGGAGACAGGAAGATCGTGCAGAGCAATGCTATCATGAGATACATCGCTCGTAAGCACAATATGTGTAAGTATTTTGTCCCATGTAAAAAAAAAAAAAAATTAAATAAATAAAAATAAAAAAACCTATAATACTTGCACAATGTGGTGGTTTAAATTTTAATTAATGCAGCTTCCTATGTTCTACCTTTGTTCTGTGAATTTTGATCTGATGACAGGTGGAGAAACTGAGGACGAAAAGGTCCGAGTGGACATCTTGGAGAATCAGTCTATGGACTTCAGAAATGGCTTTGTGAGGATGTGCTACACTGACTTAGTGAGTATATGACTGTGCAAAATTTAATGTCACATTATTCGTCTACATCTCCACTAATGCCGGTCTCACCTCTCTGACATTAGGACAACATAAAGCCAGGGTACCTCAAGAGTCTGCCAGGTCTACTGAAGCAGTACTCTGATTTCTTGGGAAACAGGACGTGGTTTGCTGGTGACAAGGTAACTGCTGGTAGCAATCTGAGTTTTGATCCAATTAGGAAGCAAGCAAAATTAATTTGAACTTTAGAACTTGGTAGAAAATAAAATGAAATTGGGTTGTTTTCATTAACAGGTTTGAACTGAGTGCTACACAATATTGCCAGCAGGTGGCAGTTTAGGCTGTTGTGCATGACAAATAAAATCTTCAATCCAAAACGAACCCTCCTTGGTCAAGCAGCCTTTATTGTGATGTGTTTATCACATTCACAACACTTGGACAGGTTTAGTTAGTCAGATTCAAACATTTCTGCTCATCGGATCAGTCACGTCACACTTCTGGAACTGCACAATTTCTAAACGTGCATCAAAAATGTTAATGGAAACTAGTGTACAGGTAGTCCTCGAGTTACGAATGGGATCCGTTCCTACGCACCGTTCGTAACCCGATTTTGCCGTGTCGGAAAATGCACGGTAAACAGCATTTTAAACACGTTTTTTTCAACGTAACGCAACACCAGCGTATATTCTGTACCTTAACCATGTACAGTACTGTATTTCCAAGCAGTTAGCTAACACAGTACCCTCAAAAAATACATAAAAAACACATAAACGGCACCGTGTGGAGTGTGATGACGTCACTGGGGAGGCGAACGTAAGTCCGGATTTCCGTAACCCGGGTAGGTCGTAAACCGAGGACCATCTGTAATGTTAAATTATTATTTTTACATATGAATGTTTCTGTTCAGTGCCCTGAGACGACTACTGTTGTGACTTGGCGCTGTATAAATAAATTGAATTGCTATGGTCTGTTAGCTGTGGCTGCCTTCTTGAAACAGGCAAACGCCACCGGTTCAGTTTTACAACCAGTGGTTACTGATCGTAACACTGCCCCCGGTGGATGTAAAGTGGCAGACTTGTGCTCAAAATTAATTATTTTCTGTCTGTCCACAGAAAGCAGGACTGGGATGAAGCGGTGCACTGGTATGACAGCGCCCTCAACATGACGGACTACGACGAGGGCGGAGAGTTTGACGGCACGCAGGACGAGCCTCGCTACTTACTGCTGGCCAGAGAGGCCGAGATGTACCAGGAGGGCGGCCACAACCTCACCGCAGATCCACAGAAAGCAGGTTCGGCTCCGTCTGCTGAATAAAACTAATCGTAATGTCAGAAACTATGCTTTTTATTCTCCGCCCGGCTAAAACATCTCTCCTTTTGATGCAGGCAATCTATTTACAGAAGCTGCAGAAGCTGCCATGGCAGACATGAAAGGTCGCCTGGCCAACCAGTACTACATGAAAGCCGAGGAGGCCTGGGCGCTGGTCGAGGAGTAACTCTGACCCTCGGAGGCTGTGTTTGATATTTGATAGTCACTCTGGTTTTAACGCATTCAGCATTTACTCTGAATGATTACAGTTTACATATTTTTACGACAGACTTTTTGCTGTTAGCAGTGTGTGTGTTTGCTGAGCCATCGATGATCAGACTTTTCTTTCTTCCAGTTCTGTCTGTTAAATGGTGACTTTAATCAGCTCAACTCATTCTCCATTTATTTCCCTGTCCCTTCATTACCTCTTTTTAGGTGAATGTGGTTGTGTAAAATAAAAAAGACAAGAACAAAGAGAACTGTTAATATACTAATGTTGGAGGAGTTTATTTAAAAATATGCAAAGTATGAAAGTATATAATAAAAGTTTGCCTTGCTTTTATAGTTGGTCATTTGTGATTGTTTTTCTGCTTTATGTCACTTTCCATAAGTGAGATTATTTTTTTTACCTCCAGTTAAATTTCTCTGATCTCAAAATAAAAATAAACAAATTTCCTCTAAATAACTTGTTATTGGAGCTCTTCCCATGTACTCAGTTCAAACCAGATAATTCTTTATTTCTTTGCAAAGTACTGAAATTCTTTGTTGTTTTATGAATTAACTGAATTATTAAAGTTAAAACAAGCAGAGCAGAAGCTAAACGTCAATAAAACAGTAGCTAACAGCAAAAAATCAGCTTAACCAAAAGCTGAAATTAGCAAAACAGTAGTTTGCAACAAACCTACTGTATTTTTCGGACTATAAGGCGCACTGGATTACAAGACACAACAAAAACAAAACAGATAAGTCAAACTATTCAACTTGTTCACAACACTCAACAATGTTCAGTTGTAGTAACAAAATCAGTTCAAGGTCAGTAAACACAAACAGAATTTATACATAAGGTGCACTGGATTAAAAAGCTCACTGTCGATTTTTGAGAAAATTAAAAGGATTTTAAGTGTGCCTTATAGTCTGAAAAATACGGTACTTGAGAAATTTATAATCAAGAAAACAGGTATATACCGTATCTTCCGGCCTGTAAGTCGCAGTTTTTTTCCTAATTTGCATGTCCTGCGACTTGTACAGCGAAGCGACATATTTATGGATTTTTTCCCCATATTTTTAGACCAATATTTGGCTGAGATATGACCGTTTCAATTCATTTTGATGGAAAAATGGAGCAGTACCACTTTCGGCCACTATGGGCGCTAAAGGGCCCTCTAGGCTTTTTTTTTTTTTTTTTTTTTTTTTTTTTTTTTTTTTTTTTTTTTTTTTTTTTTTTTTTTT
>JAVCKU010000052.1:16150269-16163782 GCA_032273985.1 Hypsolebias coamazonicus | reverse complement strand
ATGCGATTAATTGATTTGTTTATCGCGACAGGCCTATATACAACCAAACAGCCAGAAGTTTGCTATCTGTGGTAGTGCGAGGCATTGTTCATATGCTTTCCAAATATGTCCTCTAACGTTTTTTAAATGACCAATTCCACCTGAAAGCGTAGATGAAGTCAAGATGACCATCTGAAGGAGCAGTTGAGCATCACACCAGATAGACTGATCAACAGGGAAGACTATTAGAAAGCATCTGAAGGTGCAAATCTCCCATTGAGTAGGATTTTACCATACAATAAATTCACATGCAAAAGGCAGCAAGGCAAAAAAAACAACAAAAAAAAAAACAGAAATGCTTCAAATACACAAATGTGTCAGATTTTACTTTAATGTCAGAGGAAACATCGTGAGCAAAGTGCCAAGCCCTACCTAGGCCAAACTTTACAAAAAAGTGCAAAAAGCAGTTAGTTAAAAAAAATATAAAAGTGCACAGATTTTGCAGTCATGAGCGACACCATCAAAGGACCAAAAACAACAACAAAAATCTAGATGACTAAAAAGGAAAAAGAGAGATGAGTCAAATCTGAAGTGATGACGTCACACGTGATATCAAAAACTTACAAAGAGGCAGCTTGGTCCAGTCTCAGTGAGGAAGCCCCTATTTGCCGGGGCTTTAGCTGACAAAAGCACCACAAACACCCCAAATCTCAGCACACCAGTCACACATCTTAACCTGCATCCTGGAAGGTTAGCATTTTACCTTTGTTCCTATTTATACAGAACCTTTAAAGAAATGTAGAGCAAAGAAGATTCTTGTCAAAACGTGTAACAGAACCCATTCTGCTCTACACTCTTGTTCTAAAGTAATGAATCCATGGAGCCACCATTGGAATCGCAGACCTTTACCACCAGTCTCCACTCAGCAGGATGAGAGGAGAGCCGTATTTTAAGTACTTTCAAAGCAAAGAGCCTGTGGCATCGCTGCTTACAGAGGTGTGAAAGTACTTAAACAGACCTCGAGAGGAGATGAGACATGTGGGAACAATAAAGAATTCAAATCTGGCGCCTCAGTCAAAGCCTCTCCTCGAGCTCCTCAGCATCCGCTTGAGTCCTCTCTCCTGCCACAAACAGGTCTGACGATGGCAGCACGCCAACCCAGCTCTTGCCAGCCCCCTGCAGTGTCAGTTCCAGCCCCCAGGATACATGCCCCTCCTCATCCCCTGCCCCGGTTTGCCCACACACCCAGCCTCACAGACCTGGCTGGGGGTGGGGCATAGGAGCATAAAGGGTTGGATGGAAATCAGTATGGGCCTCGTCATAAAATTAAAAAAATGATTGCAGTTGAGTGGGGGTGAGGTACGGATGAAAAAAAAAAAAACCTTTGAAACTGACTCACAGTAAAACTCACTTGTAAGTGTTGATGCACATGACTGAGAGGAGAAATCTAAAAGTCTTTGCCATAAAGCAAAAACCCATCCATGATACCTCTAATGAGCAAAACTTGAGAGAACATGCATTTGTGTGTTGATGAAGATGCTGGTGGAGGCTGCATGCATGAGTTTGGGGATGATGATGAGGGACCACCCTGCACTACGGGCCCCTGGAAAGAGCAGTGTGTGCAGAGAGGAAGTGGATGGGCGTGTCTCTGGGACGTACCTTCCTGAGCCAGTGAGGCCGTGGAGGAGGCGGCAGCAGCAGAGTTGGTATGCTGCCGGCCCACTATTGGACAGAAATGCTACAGTTGGGAGGAGCTATGCAAAATAGGCAGTTTTGTCTCACGGCGTTCAGTCGTGGGTCTAGAAAACCACAGGACGTGCTGTTGTTGTAGCCCACAAGCGTCCAACACGTTAACAAAAGTGGGCTAAAGCAAAAAGATGTGCACTCCTGTGGATTCCCAGACCCAGGCGTGAAATCATTAACCATCGACTGTCCAATTAATTTGAGACGGAGAACAAGGCGTTCAGCAGAAACGAGTCACTCTCAGCAGACTGAGAAGAATAAAAACAAACACAGATTCTTAGTCTTCACCTGTTTAAAACACCATACTTGCCCAAACACATAAAAATCTAATAAAGGCTTTCTTCTCTCAAACATGCAAATGCTCCATGGGCAGCAGAAAAAGAGGGACACACACAAACAGACACACAAGGAGAGATACATTAACATGGACAAGGACTTAACTTACACTCGGTCTGGTACACGAGTATCATATTCTAGGCTGATTACATACAACAGGATGCAAAACACTCTTAATAATCCATAAAAAACATTACACATTATTTCACAAATATTTTAATTCAGTTTCATGATTTTAGCAAGTGTGCGTGCACACAAAGGCATATTGTTATTCTGAGGACGAGTGGGTGAGTGCATGTGTGGTGAGGGGGTTAAAAGAGGTGCAGAGGACTATCCGCTCTCCTTCCTCCACTCCCTCTGCATGTGCTGCGTGGGAGGCTGAGGGCGAAGGGCACACCCACCTGAGAAGTTTCTGGACACCAGCATGGTGGTGAGAATGGCTCCCTGGAGGAGAAGACGAAGGAGGGAAGAAGTGAGAGATGTTCAAGGAGGTATAATGTAGGTTTTCTTGAGATTTATCCTGTTAACTGTTTGATATTCTGTTCAAACACAAGAACAAGTAGTTTACTTTTTATTTGTCTTTGCTGGAGTATTTAAGAAATTTGTCAAGAAAGCTGTCTAACAAAACACGCAGCATGTTCTCCAAGTCCTGTTATGTTTTATTTTATGCAAACTAATAGAAATGACGTAAAAAAACAAACAGTTGCTACTTGATCTATTAGTTTGCATGTATGACTGTTAATGCAAACTACAGCAAATATAAGTGGAAGTCATTAAAATGTTTCATAGCTGCTGCCCAGAAAGAAACGAGTCAAGCTTCTGAAACTTTAAACGTCTCAGGATATCTGCAGGTCTTCCTGGAAAAGCCTAAAATTAGTTTCCAACTGCTTCTCGTGCTTTAATGATGGATTTTTGTTTGGACACCAGTCGGACTGCAATTCAAAATCCAAATTCTGGTCACAAGACCAAAGTTTCGTCCTGAATGAGGATAGCTGGTCAACAAATGATGCCAACGTGTTAAACTTACAATAAAAATCAGTGTTAAAGTTCAGTACTTTGACACTGAATCCACCAAAAACACAGACCTTAAATACAGTAATGTTTAAAACCTGACAGACCAAACAAATATGTTGCATGGATTTAAATTGTACATTATGCACTATTATTAAGTTATTATGTGTGCAATGTCTCCTAAAGCTCATATTATAAAAAAAAAACTCAATTTCAAGTTTACAACTTTTTGGCTTCTAACTGGTTTGAGTAAACAAAATCCAGTCAGCCGTTTAATACTTTATATGAGCATTTCCGCTGGTTCGCATTTCTTATTAAAATCTTCTGTTGGTCAAACACTGAATCTGACTCAGATGACATTCAGGTCGGTTTTTCTTTCTTTGGAAAGTTTGTGCTTTGGTTTATTTTTTGTAAATACGTCAACCTCTTGCGAGCTGGGAGTCATCTTAATGTCGTGTATTTATTGCCATTCATCCAGAGGAGCTGAAGAAATAGTGGCTGGCGTTACAAAGTGTTCTTCACGCTGTCTAAACTGTCAGAAAAACTGATTTTCACTGATAGTCCCAAGTGTGAAGTGCCCCCATCTGTTTTTCAGGGCTTCAGAGTGGAACAGGCTCACTGTCTGTGGCATCATTGCTGTGCTTAGTCACAGATCTTTTAAAACTTGCCTCAGGCATGGCGTTCAGTTTTAGCATTGCCTTTTATGTGCTTATTCCAGTGGCTAATGAGGAGAAACCTTACTATCCATCTAGAAAGACGCAATTATTCCACAAGTTTTGAATCATATGACATTTTAGTGGTAATGCATGGGAAAATATTAGCTTGAGTGGTATAGTGATATAAAGAAGCCCTGAATCTTAAAAAAAATAATAAAATAAAATCAATCATTAGAGCTTTAAAAAAGGTGAAGTTTAAGACAAAAACATTTAAAAACAGAAAGATGGCATATTAAAATTTAAAATGACTACCTTGAGTTAGCACTGGATGATACGGCCAAAACTTTTATAACAATATATTTCTTAATCTCGGTCGATAACGGTATTATTCAGATATCGATATAATATAAAAGCCTCAGAAAAACTGTACAAATAAATTAATGTTCACCTTTTGTTTGTATTTAGCCTTCAAAGAAATTTAACATCACCGTCAAATAAACATAAAACTCTCAACTTTGTCAATATTAATAGTTAGAACTTTAAACAACATAAACTAACCCATGCAGCAAACGTTGCTGCATGGGTTTCTCTTTTGATACAGCTGGGGGCGTTGTTTCAGGGACACACAGGGACAGAAAAAAAACTGCGTCAGTGAAATGTAATCATAGCGTAATGTATAGAGAAATATCAAAGATGTGCTTAAAACTCACATCACCGTTATTGAATAAAAGTACATCGTGATATATATCGAATTATTGTCCAGCCCTACCTTGAGTTTTCGGCGAGCGTTGAATTTACGAAGACATTCGACAGTCTCCTGCCTGTGCATCATGGACGCCACTGTAGAACGGTGCTGTAAAAACACAGAACAAGAACCCATTAAAGAACATCATGAATTCATACATGACTTGGTCTTCGTGGAATTACCGGTACATGTGAAAGCATTGTTGTAGTGCTGCATGAATGTTTAATGTTCAGATATGTTTGTAAATACTGTGTGGCCCCAGATGTTCTCTCCGCTGGTTTAGGCTACTTACGCAGACCCATGGGTGTTTGAGGGCTTGCTCAGCAGTGATTCTCTTGGCTGGGTTGATGGTCAACATCTGGTTGATCAGGTTCTTTGCTTCTGGAGTCACAGTGTCCCACTCCGGGGACGGGAACTGTGAAAGATGAATTAAAGAGAAAAAGGCCTGAAAAGACAGGAATGGAATCAATACTTTCTCACAGAAAGACTTAGCAGCCACCACCGGCAGGTTTTTGGCCAGGCCACACCATCTGAGCACCAGATTAAAGAATAATTGTATCGACAGTGTGCATGTAAAATGACAAACAAGTAGAAATTCACAAAAGTCATGATCATATTCCCAGTGGGGAAAAAGCAGCATAATAACTTGATTAACCAGCGACAAAGAGGACACACCTTCTCTTTCTGTATCTTTCACACAAACCTCTGCAATGCGTCAGGAAAGCCCTGATAGGATCAATAGCTTTGGACCTGATCTCAATTGGACACTATTAAACATTCAAAAACTGCTTAGCCAACCCCTGCACTGCACCCAATTAGAAATATACACCAACACACAAACACACTTACATCGTACGCTCCAGCTTTGATCTGCTGATAGAGCTTGTGTTGATCTTCATCCCAGAAAGGAGGATATCCAACTAACAAGATATAGAGAATAACACCTGACAGCAAATAAAGTGGGAAGAGAAAGATTGTTACAAAACCAGCCGAAGAAGCTTTCAGCAACAAGTATAATGCTCCACAGAAGACAACTACAGGTGGTCCCCGGTTTACGTTCGCGTTCCGTTATAACGACCCGGTCGTATACCGATTTGAACTTAAACCGAAACTGAAAGCACATGGCGAACGTAACGTCTTTTTAAACACGTTTTTTTCAATGTAAAACAACAACAGCGTACATAGAACGCCGTTTTAATGTGATTCCAAGCAGTTAGCTAACAGAATACCCTTAAAAAAAATAAATGAAAATATGATGAAATAATAATGAAAATAATCTTAATTCTTTGATAGTTTGAGACTTTTATAGACTTTTCATAATATTTACTAATCCAACAAGGTTCAGTCAGGTCGTTTGGATGGCTTCTTTATGTTGAGATGTTTCATGCTTCATCCAAAGGACTTCCTCAATCCAGATTGATGGATTAGACTGATGAAGTCCTTTGGGTTAGGGACGAAACGACTTGACAAATAAAAAAAAAAAAATAAATAAAAAAAAAAAGAAACCATCCAGATGACCTGACTGAATCTTGTTGGATTTTTTTACCTGGATTATCGAGAATGAACTTTAAAATTTTTACTAATATTTTTCCGTAGAAATACGTTTAGATCTCAAGTCCTTTAAATTTAAATTAACTTTAGCGTACTGGTTCTACTTTTGTTTTCTCCACGTTTGATTATTATTCCAATACATTTAGCTAGAATTTTGCTACATTTGGCTTTAGCCAGCAAGTTGCTTCTAGGAAAAATAAATAAATAAATAAAACAGAGCCAATTTTAGCTAGTTTTTGCTTCATATAGTTTTTAGCTGGACTCTGGCTACTTTTAAATTTTATTTAGCTATTTTTAGTTAGCATTTTAAAGCTTTTAGCTATTCTTCTGCTGTTAGTTTTAACAACACCGTTCAAGCTACTTTATCAAAATGTGGCTGTTATTCAGCATTAACAGCAAAATAATTCAGAAAATTTAATTTAACAAGTTTCAGTATCTCATTCACTCATCTTAAAAACAACAGGTGCTTTTTAAGGCTTTTGGTTGAACAAACTACAAAACACTGAAACTACGTGGAGTTTGTTTCCTAATACTCCTAACCAAAAATATTAAAACGTATGAATGAGGAGCTCAAACTCACCACAGGCCCAGATGTCCACAGGCTTTCCGTAAGGATCCTTCCTCAAGACTTCAGGGGAGAGATAACCCGGAGTACCTGCAAACCCTGCCCCGCAGACAAAAGGACCAATTTAACCAGATGTTTTAGCAAAATCATGACAAAGGTAGCAAATTAAAAGTGTAAATGACAAGGAATCTGTTGGAAGGTTGAGCAAGACCAGATTACAGAACGAAGTCACAAGCAAATGTCCTTTAACCATCTCATTCCTGTTGAAGAGGGAGCTGAAACAAAATGACCCAAGCATGAACTTGAACGTGGCAGTGAGGCTTTCAAGCAAAAATCTCCTCTTTGCCGAGTCAGCATTTACAGTGTTCCTGTTTGTTTCTTCTGTATGCTTTTATTTTTTAATCAAACAAGTGCATATTTTACAATATTAACTATTACTAAATCAAAATGTTCAGCTCATTCTGGAGATGGGTGCGATGACTTTTGATAATTGTAACATACACTTGAATTTAAAAAATATATATAATTTTTAAAATAAAAATGTCTATTGAAAAACATTCAACTCTCGTCAATTTCTTCAAGACATTGTTCACTTTGATACCTGCTTCAACGTGCACTGTTTTGTCTCATTTTGCTCCATGACATTTTCTTTGCTATGGGTTTCCTAATTTAAGTGTTCTTCCACAGGTTTGCTCATTTTGACAATTTTAGCTTTTGTTCTACCAGTTTGCACATCTGTTCAGATTGTTTCAGCGTTTGCTCTGATTGTTTCAGCTTGTTCACAATTTAACAATTTCACTTTCTGCTCTTTCAATAAATTTCTGCAAAGTCATTCAGCAACGCAGCTTTTGCACCGCATGGTCTGATCTCCCCCATCCCCTTAGCTGTTTTAACTTTTATAGTGCATTAGACGTGTTTCTTTTCAATCAGCTGGATGAAAGTAGTAATTTAGACCCAGTGCCCAAACTATCCATTGCTCAACTCCCTGAACAGCTTGTCAGTTAGTGGTCCTACACATGAGATATGAGTTTGTCTCGGCGTGCGTTTTCTTACCAAACCAAGCCTGCTGGTCTCCCTGCACCTCGATAGCGAGGCCAAAGTCTGCCAGTTTCACTGCGGCTCCCTTCATCTTACTGGCCAACAACAGGTTCTCAGGCTGACACACATTATGAAGCAAAATGTAGGACAAGAGATCAAGACAGAGATAATTACAGGCACTCGGAAGTGAAGCCGTTTCTTAGAAATGTTCCTTTTTTATGTATTCGACACAGATTGTGCGAGGGTGGGGTGAAGGCGTAGGAAAGAGACAGAAATATAGAGAAGGTAGGGAAAGGATGGGTAGTTGACAAGCTCCACACCACCTTATATGGACGTGGTTTCGTAGCCATGGAAACCACTCGGGAGTCATTTCGGCAAAGCTGCAGACTGCATGCTAAATGTACTTAGCGAGAGGCAGCGTGTGTGGCAGTGCTCTAAATGGCAGTTGTTTGGGCAGCGAGACATGAAGGGACGCAGTAAAAAGCCCACTCAGGATAAAAGGACAGCAAATCAGACGGGCATTGCTCGGGGTAATAGCGTTACTCTGCACCGCAACGAGCGTGCGTACGTTCAAAAGCTGCCCACGCATACATCTCAGGCACGTCTTGAGATTTTAACACCACTTAGTGCAGTTTCTGCATGAGATTTAAGCAGTTTAATAAATATTATCGGTCTACTGATTATTTTACATTAAAATTGGTTATGCAAAAAATAAATAAATAAAAGGAGGTTGTGGAGAGGCTCTCTTCCTGCACTTTGAGCCAATCAGCAATTTAGAACAAGAGAGGCCCCTCCCATGTGGCTCCACGGGTGGCGTGATGTCACTCAGGTTGCCGTGGCAACTCCTGTGGCTTTGCCCTCACCTCTTCCCTCACAGCAGAACTATGAGAGCATGTGTGTGCGTTTCTGCACGTATGTCACGTTTAACTCCTTGTCATTGTTTTCCTGCCACAGGTGAAAGACAAACCCCTTCCATGTGATCATGACTCATCATCTTTACGCTCAACATGAACACATACATGCATGAGCACAAGCACATTCTGGTCAAGGGCAGACAGGATGACAGATGTGACAACAGATAGAGGAACAGAGAGGGGAAAAAAAGAGAAAACGGGAGGGGAATCAGGAAAAAAAAAAGGATAGAAACAAAACTGCAGAGAGAGAAAAAGAAACGGAGACTGAGAGCCATCTGTGTTGCCATGGCCACGAGCAGAGGTGTGTGAGTGTGTGGTTGTCACGGCAACGGGCAGCCACTCACCTTGAGGTCTCTGTGCACAATATCATGCTGGTGGATATGATTGACGCTCTCCAAGATCTGGCTAATGCAGTGACTACAGAGAGGAAGAGAAAAGAGGACAAACGGGGCGACGTGTCAGCCGCTGGCCTTCATTACAAAAACATGACAAACCTTGCACAAAATTTGTCTGTCCTGCATTTCACTGAAGCCTGGGGGGGTTTTGGTGCGACTACGAAAATGGCTCCGCTGCAACACTGTTAAGAAATCAAGTAGAAGGAAAGCCTTAATATCACTCATCGTGATTATAAAAATGCAACTTGAGCCGTTGCAGACGCTTGTGAGAATGTCGGCAGAGATTTGAACGCTCATATGTTGCTTTTTTAAAGTCCATTAGCACGGATTATGTTTAGTTTAATAGGTCATATATTTTTTGACAAACAGGAAAAAAAAAACTGGCATTGCTAAATAACCAACTCGAGATTATTTTGTGCAGTCATAGCAACAAGTACACCCCCCTCTAATGCATTAAAAATGAATTTGTCACTCTTGTTATAAATGTCTTTAATGCTTCTTATTGTATTTGACACAATCTTAATCAATCAATGAGTTTTTCACAATTTCCCTACAAGTCACTACAAGACCCATCATATTACTGTCCTGCATAGTGTTTCACCAGGCTTCATTTATCTAAAAAGAGAAAGGTGTTGGAGGCCAAGTTTTTATAGCCCACGTCTATTTGAATGTGGGTTTGTGTGCACATCAGAACGTCCAAAGCATCCAATGTTTGAATGAATAGCTACCCTGTCAAGATGGTAAATGACACAACAAACATCCACAGGAGAAAAGATGAGTAGTTTTGTCATTTAACGGGGATAAAGTTCACTGGAATTCTTGCAACTTTCTTCAATTTTCTCAAGCAACAAATAGATATAATAATGAGTCACTCAAACTCTGACCAAAAATAGTTTAGGGATGCCAGTGCTTACTTTTGATATTTAAAGCCTAGAAAATGGGTGAATCAAAAGAATTAACTGTGACAGTCTAGACACCTAGTAGTGACACACAAAATCCATTTCCCAAAGGTGCTTTTTTTGACACACCACCTACGGTACTTCTTAACCTCACCACTCAAAGACAACATCAAAATTAAACAATTCTTATAATTAAAATAATAACACTTGAAGACAAATATTTACATGCCTCTGATAATAGCAACGACATGCATCTCTGTTTCTGTCAGAGTCAGTTTCAGGTGTTTGTAGTTTATCATAAATATCTGCAAATATCAATTCTATGCTGTGTTTTAACACAACAAGGTGTTGTGGCTGTTTGATGAGCTAAACGATTATATTTAGAATCATACTGAGAGGTAATTGTACTGTGGTAAATGTAATTTAGTAAATGATCAAATATGAAAAATAAATATTAAAAGGTGCTGAAATCCTGTAAATATTATTATTATTATAGATTATTTATAAACAAACAAAGTTCAGTCAGGTCATCAGGACGGTTTCTTTTTATGTTAAGAATTTTTGTCCAGATCGTTCAAACCCAAGGCAAATTCTAATAAAGTTTTATTTATATATCAAGCAGAGCAGTAAGGCCGGCCATAATGCTCTGCTTGTGAAAGTAAATCTGTTGGGCCTCACCGTGATACTCAAGACAATAATTGTGAGTGCCACAATGTCCAGACTGGACAAGGGGAAAATAAATAAATAAATAAAATAAAGAATTTTCATCCTTTATCCAAAGGACTTCATCAGTCCAAGGAGCCACAAACAAACAGTCCAACAAGCGGCACACTCCCATTGTGGACCAATCAGTTTGCTGGAAATAAAATTGTTTCTGGGACCTGCTCTCTCCCCCGTCAACTCCTCTGAGGCAGCCACAGCCAAAGTAGTTTAAAACATCAAAGTTCATGCTCAATAATCCAGGTAAAAACTGGCTGGCCCACTATGGGAGTGTGCTGCTTGTGGGACTGAGTTTGTTTGTGGCCCCCCGGACTGATGAAGTCCTTTGGACGAAGGATGAAATGTCTCAACAGAAAGTGAAACCGTCCAGATGACCTGACAGAACAATGATGGACTTTTTACCTGGATCACTGAGCATGAAATTTGATGAAAAATTCTTTGTAAAGTTAATTTAAACTCTGCAAAGGACTTCTGATGCTACAACTTTTTAAAACATATCTGACAACTCAAATGAAAACACTGAAATTACATCAACGTAAACTACAGAAAAGTTGATCAAACCTCTTTCTTCAGAATGCTCTTGGTCTTGGTGGTGTAAGTTAGTCTTCTTACAACTTCAACACTTCATTAAAGAACACTATATACTGCATACTTTTACTAAGGTCATGCATACACCTTTGAAAAATGACCTGTATGCAGGAAAAAGCTCTAAAATGTTTAGTATTGGGGGTGGGGAGGGGGGGTCCTAGGTGGAGAAAATGTTAAATAAGCTGTGAGTGCCTCTCTTGCAAAGTCTGATGACAAGGAAGAGGATGAGGAGGAGAATGGGGAAGGTCCACTCCAGCAGCTCCTGAAAGCCTACCACTCAGCAACTTGGACATTCCAAGCAGTCCGGCTGACTGAGAACATGTGTAAATTGTAAACTCTGTATTTAGAGCAATATACCTATGAAATTACATTTTTCTTAACATTTTCCATCTTTATTGTAAAAGTTGCAGATGATCAAAAATTTTGGCAGATAACCAGAATCTGTCAAGGGGTTGGACAATTTCCTTATGTCTATACCTGTATAGATTGCCGACTATAAGTATTAGCAGCAGACCAGGTCTCAATTTTATTGGAATAGTTTTCAGTTGCAGGACTTGAGGTGAGCAAAGTAAACTTTTATTTAACCGTGCAGACACGGTCATTTTTCAGCAAAAACTCAGACGCTTTCTCTACTTTTAAACAGTTTGTCGTTTGCACTTGTTGCGCTACATTAACTAGCCCTACAAGAATTAAGCACAAAATAAGCATGTGGCGTTAAGTACAGGTAGCCTGAACTGCTATTTGTAGAGCTGGCTGGCAGGTAGGGAGACTAAATGGAACTGGCAGAACCAGGCCAGGGTGTGGTGGTGTGGACTGCGGTTTGAATATTTAAACAAAAATCAAATAATTACCAGATAAATTGAATTTTTGCTCAAAAATGCTTGTCCCTAAAAGGTATACTAGAAGGTAACATATCTTTAATATTCAAGCTGATATCATCTCCTCTTTAAACATTTCCATTAAAGTGAAATAAATTGATTAAACCTTAAAAGAGAATTACAACTCCACAATTGTGCCTAATACCACACAAATCCCAAACATATGAAAATAATTTCAAGTGGATTAAAGCTGCTAATTTGCAGATGCACAAAAATACAGACAGTATTTTGGTGATAAATTATCTGATGTGATTCGAAGATTAGTTCTCTAATGTTAGCTCACTCCGTTCACATTAAAACATGAATGGTCAGTGTGCTTAATGAAAGCCAGGAGGAAGGTACATTACAGCACTTGTTGACGGAGATGCATTTCCTGAGAAGAATACAAGCAAACCAATTATGTGAGTGAACACATGAAGACACGGATGTGCAATTACACAAGGGTGAGTGTGGTATACATGTGCTTAATAGGATTATTATGCACATTTGCAGAAGATGTCAGGAGCTTCATAGGAGTTGCTTACCTGGCGTCAGCCTCACTGTAGTACTCTCTGGCTACAATATCTTCAAAAAGCTCTCCTCCTGTCACTCTGGGATGGAGGAAGAGAAGGAACGAGCCAAAGACAGAATGAGACAGGAAAGCCAAAGGAAGAAGTTGTTAGCATACACAAACGAATCTCGGTTGTGTGCATGGATAAAATGTCACTGTGGGTGCGTGCACAGAATATACTCACAGGTCAAAGACTAGGTAATGAAAGCCTTCCTCTGAAATGCTGTCATGCAGCCTCACTGCAAGAGACAGGGTGGTATGTGAGATAAACAAACTAAAAATGCAACTACATTAAAAAAGTGGGGTTTCTGCAGGGTTTAATGGTTTAATCTCTAATAAGAAAATAAAAACTATTAAAATCACAACAGATTTAGTTTAGGATTGAATATCAATGAGGACTTTGCAGCAAATCTTACTGCAAATATTTGAGAGCATCTAACACTTGGGATATTTAGTTTCAGGTTAGGTTTATTTGTTATATGCAAACTCAACACAAGGTCCACAATGCAATGGAATTCTTAGGATGAGAAGAACCGTCTCGACTTGCCAAAAAACAAAAAACAAAACAAACAAACAAAAAAAAAAAAAAAACAAGAAATACCAAAGCATGTAGCAAAACTACTAAAAACATACTAAATACTGCTAAGGCACCAAAGTTGAAAAATAAATACAGGTAGTCCTCGGGTTACAACGGTCTCGAGTTACGACGTTTCGTGTTTATGACGCACCTCCCATTAAAAAAAAATAATAATTTTGAAATTTTATTTTGAAAAGCCAAGTTACGCCGTTTCCGGTTTTACGTTGTAAACATAGAAGCGGAGAAATACTGCACTGTACTCTCTAAAAAAGCTAAGTCTGGTCCTCTGGGCATTCAAAAAACAAAACTAAACTTGTTGGACCAAGCTGGACCGGCAGAAACAGGCAGCAGCTGTGGAAAAGTAGCTG
>JAVCKU010000052.1:16098729-16116458 GCA_032273985.1 Hypsolebias coamazonicus | reverse complement strand
GGAGTAAAAGTAAAAGTACCCACATTTAATTCTACTTCAGTAAAGTACAGATACATGAAAAATGTACTTAAGTACAGAAACAAAGTATTTGTACTTAGTTACATCCCACCATTGGCAGTATGTACAAGGTAATATGCTTCTTCGGAAGTTCTCTATGTGCTCAGTATGGGTAAAAACTGCACTCTTTAAAGCATATTGTACTCCAGTACTGCCCATCTGTGGCGGCATTACAGAAAACGCAGTGCATACACTTCAGGTGGTGTACAGTGATGGTATGAAGATGCTGCTTAAGTTGCTGCGATGGAGTAGAGTCAGATGTTTGTAAATGCCAACGTACCAACTTGTGCCGCTGTGCTTTGAAACCTCATGTACAGATGTATGTGCAGGCTAACAGACTGTGTAAATAGCATCATTTATACTCTGACCAACCCTGTACAAAGCTCGGTTAGGTTCTCTTCTGGTCTGTGGAATCAATGACGCCTTAATTTATTTGGAAATGGATGAACATTCTATTTTTATTGAGTCTTGTTGGTGTTATCTTTTTTTATTTGTGCCTGTTTTCTGTTTACTATGGACCATGTGTGTCTGAAATCAAGTTTTTGATTGCATGATTGATTGGCTTCTCTTTTCTTTAAGTGCTTTTAGGACGTGTGAAAATCTGACGTTTTAGGTCATATTTATGCAGAAATATAGAAACTTTTGAAGAGCTCACAAATTTTCAGGCACCACTGGGACTATGGCTGAAAGCTAACATTTTGTAATGAGCAAAACCAAAGGTAAAAACTAGAATTACTAAGACAATGAAGGAATGGAATAGATCTAAGTGTATTCCTACAGAAAGCACTTTTATAAGTAAATAATTTAAAATGTCTAAAACACATAAGTCATATCATACTACTCTTGACTGAGTCAAACGATTTGACAAAATTAAATATGAAAATTGCACAAAGTATGTCAAAGTTATTTATCACAAATAAATGGAAGGAACTTTGAAAAGATTACAACTTGATCAGTTTTTGTGACGTTCCTCATCACTTAAATTAAGTTTAAGAAAAAACGTTTAAAAAACTAATTCAATCCAATGTTAGAAAGACATTACAGAAACTGAACTGAACCTGATCACAGTGTTTTTGTTTGTCTAATTTCACTTGGAAGATTTTTCCTACTCAAGTCTTTTAAACTTATCAAATAAAATGCAGCGTCAGTGAGATTGATTCTTCTGAGAATGTCAAAAAGCTCAACCCAGAAGTCTTCAAGATGTCTACAAGGAAAGATCTTGAAATTAATTCTCTGAATGCCAGAAATAATGACTATACAAGATAGTTGGATCATCCACAATTGTATTTCCATATCATTAAGACTCATCCAGAAGGAAACAAACTTGTCTGACATTTTGTGTCTAAAGTCCTTGGCGACCCCGCACTTTGGTAACAAACCACTAAAGCAGTTTTAATCTTCCTTAGGGTCAGTTTCCTCACTTCAAGCTACAGTTCATCACTTCCAGCCCACCTTCACGGCTCAGAGTGGCGGCAGCGTGGTCGCTCCTTCCATCATCGGCTCTTCCGTTGGCAGCATCAACATCAGCATATCAACAATCCAAGGTACTGACGTAAAAAAGTGCACAACAGAAATGAGCCCACCGATCTGCATCAATCAATTTCATGTCAAATACGGTAGTTATAGAACTATTGGTGTTTTTAAAAATCTACACGTTATTGCTGGAAGAAATGGTGGAAATCCAGAAAGTGGAATTTGGGACATGAGAAAAGAAGTCGTCCTATCAGTCATCAAGCCAAATGTCCACACCTTGGTCTTGTTGAATAAAATCCATCTTCTAAACATCTTTAATCCAGTGGTGTATTCTATATACAGCAGTAAAGTTGGTTTTATGTTGGA
This sequence comes from Hypsolebias coamazonicus, assembly GCA_032273985.1. NCBI lineage: Eukaryota > Metazoa > Chordata > Actinopteri > Cyprinodontiformes > Rivulidae > Hypsolebias > Hypsolebias coamazonicus. Next base: position 16,114,562 of record JAVCKU010000052.1, on the reverse strand, counting down.
CGTTGAACACTGGTGAAGCCACGGAGTGCAAATGTCCAATTTCCAATGTAAAACTAACTTTACCGCGGTCAGTCTGTATACTGTGCTTGGAAACCAAAGTACACCGGTTAGTACAATGTAATCGTCAATTTATATTGATTTTTTTTTAGCATATGGAACACTTCCGAATTTCTCTGATGCTTATATTTGAATAGATGTACAACAAGCTTTGCACAACAGTTGGCTTTGTATTAAAAACATGTTATAGAATTTATAAAAACATATCAAAGCAAAACATGTTCAAGTTTTAAGTAATAAGTACAGAAGTATTAATTATATAATAATTCGCTGGATAAGCGAATATAATTAACAAGCTCTGCATACAGATTGTTACAGAAACGTTTAACTGCCGTTTAACGTATTAACGTTAACACGGCACTTTTAAGTGGGTACACTGAAATTCTTAAGCTTTTCTAATGGGTATACTCCGTATAACTGCGAATCATGTAGACTACACCACTGGTTTCATCCTCCTACAGCCACTCACGTTCATGTCAACCACATAAACCAGGTATCGTGTAGCCGAGAAACATCCAAAATGTTCAGGGTGGTGCATCTTAAAGATCAGAATAGGGAAACACTGAACAAGATGGTTTTGTAACTTTCCCAACTTGTTTTAAGTTTGAGTACTTTCAGTTTCCTGTGTGGGGTCTCACGATCGAATGTTCCTCTGGAGATTCCACATCTTGCGAACACACATTGCTTTGAGGAGATACATTGCCACACGACAGCCCAGTGGTTAGCACTGTTACCTCACAGCAAGAAGGTCCTGGGTTCAATCCCCGGTTGGACATGGGGTCTTTCTGTGTGGAGTTTGCATGTTCTTGTGCTTGTGTGGGTTTTCTCCAGGTATTCCAGTTCCTCCCATAGTGATCACAGATCTCAATGGGATTTGCCTGGTTAAGAAAAGGTTAATAAATAAATAATTAATGTTAGGCCTTGAATGAAAGTATTTGTTTGAAAGAGCAAATACTTTTTAGGTTAGAAGTAATGCAGCTAACGCGATCCAGTTTTGACAGCTATTTGGTAAAGTTGCAAAGGGGTGTACTTGCTTTTGTTGTTATCTTTGCTGAAACATAAATGTAAGACGAATGTACAAGTCAAATGAATTTGGAGTCCTTTTGATCTTTCTTTTTATTTGTTTTTCAGATTTAAACGATCAGTTGAAAGAATCCTTGAATCAGAATGGAACAAGCAGTTGCTGCATTCAACAGTCCCAAAGTGAGTACTTCCTCTTTAAACCATGGGAACGTTAATACGTTGAAAAGACCCAATGATTGCTCAATAATAAAAAAAAAAATTTATTCTAAATTACGGCTTTCCTCAGATAAAACTGCAGAGTGTCAGCAGAAACTGAAAGCCACTCTGAAGAAAAAGTGTAGTCACTTGCACGACGGGATAACGTCTGAAGCAAATAAGATCGCACTGGATGAAATCTACACGGAGCTCTACATCACAGAGGGAGGATGTGGTGACATCAACAAAGAGCATGAAGTGAGACAGATTGAGAAGGTGTCAAAGAGATGTGTAACCCAGGAGAAATCGATCCACTGCAGCCAATTGTTTGTTCTTCCGCCTGGAGGAGGGCGGCACATAAGAACTGTGGTCACAAGAGGAGTCGCTGGTATTGGAAAAACCGTGTCAACCAATAAATTCACTTTAGACTGGGCAGAGGAGAGGGCAAACACAGAGCTGGACTTTGTATTCCTGCTCTCTTTCCGAGAGCTGAACTTGATGAGAAAGAAAACCTTAAGTTTTGTGGAGCTCCTCTGCATCTTTTTCCCCGAAACTAAAGACGTAGAAATCTTTCACAGCTCAACAAACAAGATGCTCTTTATCCTGGATGGTCTGGACGAGAGTCGTCTGCTCTTGGACTTCAACAAAAGTGAGATATTATCAGACGTGGCGCAGCAAACCTCAGTTGCAGTCATTGTCACCAACTTGATCAGGGGAAGACTGCTCCCGTTGGCTCTAGTTTGGATCACATCTCGCCCGGTTGCCTCCAGTCAGATCCCGGTGGAGTACATCGATCTGCTCACTGAGGTGCGAGGGTTTGACAACTCTCAAAAAGAAGAGTACTTCAGAAGGAAAATCAGCGACAAGAGCTTGGCAAACCGGGTGATTGCGCATGTGAAGTCTTGCCGGAGTCTCCACATCATGTGCCACATACCCGTCTTCTGCTGGATGGCGGCAAATGTTCTCGAGAAGAATTTGGCAACAAAGTTCAGCAAAGAAACACCAAAGACTCTCACACAGATGTACATCCACTTCCTGTCTCTGTATGTGGACAACATGAAGAAAAGCCTCTTAGGCAGAAGGAAGTCCAACGCTGACAGTGTGAGAAATAACCTCCTTACGTTGGGTAAACTGGCTTTCAAGGAGCTCGAGAAGGGCCACCTGATCTTTTACGAGAGCGACCTCATCCTCAATGGCATCAATGTCTCGCAGGCGTCCACGTTTTCTGGAGTTTACACGCAGATCTTCAATGAGGAGATGACTCTGTGCAAGGAGAAGATGTTCTGCTTTGTGCATCTGAGCATTCAGGAGTTCTTCGCAGCGTTGTACGTCTACCTCACATTCCACAACGAAAACACCAATGTCTTGGTCAAGAAGTCGTCCATATCGCGCCGTCTCCTCTCCAGGGAATCGTCAGAGCTTATTCTCTACAAAGAAGCAGTAGAAAAGGCTTTGCAGTGTGAAAATGGGCATTTTGACATCTTTCTGCGCTTCCTTTTGGGTCTGTCACTGGAGAACAACCAGGCACTGCTGAAACATCTGATGACCAGCAATCGGACACACCAAAGGACAAGAACTGAAATCATTAACCACATAAAGGAGAGGATCAAGGGTAGCCAGTCCGCAGACCGCTGCCTCAACCTGTTTCACTGTCTGAATGAGCTGAACGACAACTCTCTTGTTGACGAGATTCAGGGCTACTTCAGCTCAGGCATTCTGAACAATTCAAACCTCTCTCCTGCCCAGTGGGCCACGCTGGTCTTTGTTTTACTGACCTCAGAGGAAGAACTGAGTGTTTTTGACCTGGGGAACTACACCAGGTCAGAGGAGGCGCTTCTGAGGCTACTGCCTGTGGTGAAAACAGTCCAAGTGGCAAAGTAAGTCGTTAAAATGGCACATTGTACAGTAGTGCTTGAAAATTTGTAACGTTTGGAGATAAAACTTCTTCAACATAACATAAAACATGTCCAAAATATTAATCATAAGTCCAAATATTTTATTCAACCTTTATTCATACAGGCTAATCTCGTTGAGCCATGGGGACTCATTTACAAGAGAGACCTGTTCCAGACCAAACATACCATACCATAGTCATACGTCTCAACCTCACACAGAAGCTCAGGCTCCTCACCCACCAGAGAGGTTACGTTCCATGTCCCAAGAGTCAACTTTGGAAAGCCAGGGTCAGAGCGCAAAGGCCCCACGGTGTCATGCACCGGACCGATATGGCTCCTCCTGTAGGTGGCCCGCGGGAAGGCAAACCTATGTAACGCATTTGACTGAACCCCATGAAGCCCAGTCACCATGTGCTCGCCAATGAGCCACTCCCAGGCTTGGCTCTAGGGTGGGGCCCTGGTAACCCACGTCCAGGGGAGGGACATCGAGATCCTCGTTCTCTGTCCATGAGAGGGTTCTGAATCGCTCTTAGCCTGGCCTGTTCTCAGGCCTCTGTAGGTGGTTTACATGTTCCCTGCAAGAGCATGACATTTTTTTTTGAGAATCCCACGTGTCACGTGGCTCCTGCGGGATGAGTCAACTTTAACTCACGTGATTGTGATGGGACAAGATTTCTTTTTCCCTGTGGGAGTGGGATGGGACTTCCTGTTTCCTTCCAGACTAAAAACAGGCGTGGTAGGTTAACTGGTTTCTCTGAACTGTCCTTAGCTGAGAGAACTTTGGAGTACGTTTATTGTAGCAATCTGAGAGGGACATCTTTTTCTAAATTTACAAAACATTTTTAGTTTTTGGTTTTAGTCCCCACAGAAACAACAATGAAGGAGCCAACAGGTTACGAAGTGAAAACACCTTGAAATGCCACTCTTACATTTTCTTGTAGGCAGCCAAAACGCAGCTGTTTGAATATGATGATGTCATACCTTTACCGCTCTAATCTACGACAGAAGCGTGCCCTTTCTTCATTTTGCATTTACATTTCACACTAACTGTGCAACCTTTATGTGCATGCTTCACGCCTTGTTTCCTGTTTTTGGTTCATTTTCAGGGCAGCGCTACAGTGCCACATACAGGCCTGACATAGTTACTACACCATTTAGAGACATTTTTTGTTGTTTCTATGTGACTGAAGACATTTCTAGAGGCAGGGCCAAGTTTACAAGGATATATTTGAAAACAATACATTAAACAATAATAATTTTGGGGAGGAAAAAACAAGTGTTTCTGTGTAAACAAGGCCTAAACCTGACTGATGGATGACTGAAATTGGATAATCTAAACAAGTGAGTTTCTTTTAGCTGCTTCCTTCTTCAGGAGTCACCACAAACTTGCATGAAAGACTTGGTCAATTGTTTTGTGCCAGATGCACTTTCTGATGCAACCTGGGCTGGAACCCACAACCTCAGGATTACAAGACCGCAACACTGATTCTGAGCTACCACATGCTGTCTTGTTTTATAATTAGACTTTACTGCAATGGAATAGACAGAAGTGGATTATACGTTCAGTGTCTTTGTGACTTTATAAAAGTTTCTCATGTTAACGTTTTGTTCTCTAGTTTGATCGCCTGCAACCTCACTGTGACGTGCTGCGAAAACTTGTCCAACGGCATCAGCTCGTCCCAACTCCGAGAACTGGACCTGAGCAATAACAACCTGACAGATGCAGGACTGAAGCAGCTGTCTGACGGACTCAAGACCAGCAGACTGGAGACACTCAGGTCAGCATGCTCTCTGCTCTGCACACACAATCACCCTCAAAGCAACTTGGTCTTGTTTTGACTTTATTGTTCTGTTCGTTCAGACTGAAAAGCTGCAGCCTCACAGAGGACAGCTCAGACAGACTGGCTTCAGTCATCAGCTCTGCCTGTTGCCAGCTCAGAGTCCTGGATCTCACCGACAATGACATTCAGGACTCAGGAGTCAGAATTTTCTCTACTGGTTTGGGAAGTCCTCACTGCAAGCTGCAGCAACTTGTGTACGTCCTCCATTTATGATTCAGCGGCTTACCTGTTTATTTTATTTTTTATTTTCCCGTGTGTGTTTTACAATCAAAATACATCTGCATGCTTTGAGCAGAAGTAGCCTTTTGTAAATCAACACATTCAGCTCATTCCAGAGATGGGCGTTATCCTCAGTGTTTAGCTTTGAGTTGCTTTTTGTTTATTTCAGCAAGCCTTTTGCTACATGCACCTTTTAGCTACTATTCTGCTTTTTACTTTATCAAATCTGTTTCAGCTTCTTCTTTTCAAAGAAAATATAATTTGCCTTTTGTGTCCACCTTTTTTTAAAAGTTTGTCTGGGTGTAGAGTGGCAGAAGAGGGCTGCACTTTCCTGGCATCGGCGTTGAACTCATCCCAGCTCAGAAATCTTGACCTGAGTTTCAACCACCCAGGAAACTCAGGCCTGATGCTGCTGACGGCTTTGCTGGAGGACCCACACTGCACCCTGGATACACTCAGGTAGCGTTGATTTGAACCACAACTTTCCATCAGTCATCTTTGCAATACAATTAGAAAGAAAAGTAATTTCAGGGCGATAAACAAAAGAAAGAAAAGGGATTCAAATCATAAACCCAATTCAGATTCAGATCCAAATCCAGTTCTATACAACTCAGTAAAATTTATGTAAGAAAGCCAGCAGTTTGTGTCAAATCCTCACTGGGTCACAATCCCTCCATCCTTACCAGCAAACAGTGACAGTGGAAAGGAATGGCTCTCTTTTAAAAGGAAGAAACCCCCCAGAGGAACCAGGCTCAGAATGGGAGGTCATCTGTCTCGACTGGCTGGAGTTTGAGAAGACAGGAAGGAGAATCAGACAAACACAGAATGTCAGAGCCAGGTGTAGTTTTTATACGGAGAAGAAGAAAAAACACGTTAAAATCAGCATATGTATAAACATGGAGCAGCAGAGTGAGGGAACTGGGGATAACTCAGGAAAGCTAAGTTGACCATAACCATGGGATTTATCAAAAAGAAAGTCTCAAAAGTAGACAGGCTGTCCGCTTCACAAACTGAAACAGGAAGTTGGTTCCACAAGAGAGGAGCCTGATAAGTTGAAAGCTCTGCCTCTCATTTAAAAACTCTAGGAACCACAAGCAAACCTGCGCTCTGAGAGTGCTCTGTTAGAAAAAAAAAAATATATATAAAAAAAAAAAATTAGATGTTTATTACAAGCTGGAGCTTCGTTGTCCAAAGCTTTGCACGTCAGAAGATCTGAAACGTCTGAATGTAGAAGAAACGTTCGCCCTTTGGTGTGTTTCGTCGCAGTGTGGAGCAGTGTGGTGAATCCAGGATCCTGCCTGGTCCAAAGAAATGTGAGTAATCAGGACGTCTGGTTTTTCCAAACTCGTATAGTTGATCGTGTCTCACGCTTCTTTTATCTGACATGTCAGACACAAAGAAACTGACCTTGGACCCAAACACTGCGCACAGAGATTTGTCTGTCCGAGGGAAACAGGAAGGCTACACGGTGGACCAAGCAGCCGTACCCCGATCACCCGGAGAGGTTCGATTTCTGGACTCAGGTGTTGTGTAAAGAGGGGCTGACGGGTCGATGCTACTGGGAGACGGAGTGGAGCGGGAGGGCCTGCATTGGAGTCACCTACAGACGGATTTGCAGGAAGGGGGAGGGTCATGACTGCTGGATAGGCAGGAATGACTTCTCCTGGGGGTCTGAACTGCAACAAAGATGGCTACAGGGTTCTGCACGGAAGCACGAACGAAGCTGTTCCCGTTCCACCCAGCTCCACTAAAGCAGGAGTTTACCTGGACTGGTCCTCAGGAACCCTGTCTTTCTACAGGGTCTCTTGTGGTGAACTCACCCTTCTCCACACCTTCTACACCACCTTCACTGAGGCTGTGTATCCCGGGTTCCACCTGGCCTGGGTGGACTCAAAGGTGCTATTGTGCTGACACAGTTTTCATAGCTTTTCAAGACATCTGGTTCCTGATGCTGAAACACTGAGCCTCATATTTGTTGTGACATTTGAACTAAACCTGCTACAATTTGTGCATTTTAACATTAACTCACAGCAAAAATATCAATATCGCCCGCCACCGAAAATAACATTTTTGCCATTATTTCTATGCATTAGTTAGTTTGTAGCCTTAGCAAAATGCCTCAAGAACCTGGAGACAGATTTAATGAAACTCTCAGAAACTCTCGTCTACAACAACTTTCTGACTGAACCCCGTTCAAGATGTCTCCATCGTAACAACACATTAAAAATGGCTTTGACGCTGTCATTTTCACAGATATTAAGCTAAAATTTGATGTGGTAGTAACTGAGACTCGTTCACACCATGTACTCTGAGCACGACATCTCACAGTATTGCATGAGATCATGCATCACGTTATTTTCAAGGTTTAACTCTGTTTCTCAATGAAAAGTAGTCCTTGGAGGAGTTGAGCCTTTAAAGTTGTTTAAACGTATTATACTCTATTTTAAGTTTAATTACATGATTTAATTAAAAAATACTGACTGCACATCTTAGTGTTTTGATATAATTTGTACACATCGTCTCCCTGTGTGTTGCTTTTGTAAACAAGTTGTCGTGGTTTTATCATATATTGACATATCTGATGATGGCTTCCAACCTTTAGCTGTGTTTGCACAGGCAGATTTTGCATTACTATTTTTTTTTTTACAATGTGTATTTTCATAAAATATCTCATTTCTTTTATTTTGTTGCAAATTTTATGAAATCTTATATATAAGATAAACTTTTGAAACCTTAAATTTTGTGTTTTCCTCAAACTCCATGTTTCAGATCAGTGTAAGTTCATGAACCATGATGCTACCACCACCGTGCTTTCTAATCAAACAACAGCCTCTTAGTGGACAAAACATTTGGCCAATGAAGATGAAACTGATGTTGCTCTTGAGCTTCTTTCTGACCTAACAAATATTTTCCAAAGATTTACTTAGGGTACTAGTTAAAGTATAAATCTTTCCATCTGATATTGTGTTAGACTTAAAATGTATTTTGAAATATTGTCAAATCCCATGTTAAAACCAGCATTGCCAACAAAATGCAGCATTTCCTAAGCTGCAATTTATTTAGTTTTAAAAATCATTTAAAAAAATGACACAATTTCCAAGTTCCCTTATTAATTTATCTGATCCCTAAGAATCACCTACATGTAAAACTGAATCTATTTCTTATATGATTAAGTCAATAGGTATATTGTAATATTTTATTCCACTACATCCTCTCAAGATGATTGTGCTTGGGTTCATTACTCATATTGGGAGTCCCACAGGGCTGTGTGCTGAGCCCCCTGCTCTATGATCTGTGCACACGACTGCACCCCTGCTCACCATAGTCAGATTTGCAGAGGCCACCACAGTGGTGGGGCTCATCAGTGTGTGTGGGTGAGTCCACAGGGACGAAGTGGAACAACTGACTACTTGGTGCAGGGGAAATCTGCTACTCTACACCTCAAAGACTAAGGAGTTGCTCATCGACTTCAGGAAAAAGAAAATGGCAAGTCCCACCCTTGATCATAAGTGGAGACAGTGTGGAGATGGTACCGTTTCCTGGGAGTCCATATTGAGAGGAATCTGACCTGGAGCGTGAACACCTCGTAGTTGTTAAAAAGGCCCAGCATGCACTTCCTGAGTGCGCTCAGGAGGAACACCACCACCCAGACTGCTGAAGTATTTCTACTGATGCTCCATAAAGAACATACTGCATCACTGGGTGGTATCTTAGCTGCACAGTGGCTCAGAGGAAAGAGGTCCAGAGTTATCAGCACAGACCAGAAGATCGTGGGCTGCACTCTTCTCTCACTAGAAGATCTCTACACAGTCCCTGCTGCATCGAAAAAGCCCACATCACTCTGGATATGAACAGTTTGAACTGTTACCATCAGTGAAAAGGTCCACAAGGACAGATTTTAAAATAGTTTTATCGGTCAGTAATAAGAACTGAACAAGTGCAATAAGGGACAACTTGTATAATTTCAGTCTGCTTTTAGTTGCACATTTGGAATGTTTTAAATCAGTACCTTTATTACTATATAGTTTTATATTATACCATTTTTACTTTTGCCCTGGGAAGCAAATCATTTGTAGTTAGGTGCAGTGACAATAAAGGTCTATTCTGAGTGTGTGTTAGCGATATAACTCATGAACACGTGGTCGGATTTTAATGAAACTTTCAAAGTAATTATGAACATGCACAACTGATAAAATTCAAGTCAATTCAAGATGGCTGTCGGCTGACCACAACCAGTACAGCTCAGTTCATCTTACAGTGACTGCATGAGCAGCAGTGACCCAAAAAGGAAGCAGGTACAAATAATGGATGGCTTGATGGATGAGCTCAAATTCGGTGTGGTTGTAGCCGAGTGTGATTCACAGCACGCATCCTGAACGTGACGTGTTGCGTTACAGCAGAAGATTAGACACAACACTTTGTCCAGAATGAACCAAAATGGCTCCAACTCTGTACGTTCTCAGCAAAAAGATCTAAGTTTAAACTGGCATTAAAGGCTCAGCATTCCTTCAACGCATGCTGAGCCTTTAATCGTGTTTTTGCATCGATATAAACTACTGTAAAACATAATCCGTTTTTAAAGGAACAATATAGGCGTGAGTTATTCATTAAATAAAAAAAAAAATCCCAATACTCTGCACTACAGGAAACAACAATCCCAACTGGTAAATTACGCAGAAGCAGTCCAGGCAGTCAGCACGTTTACTACAAAGAGGAACTAAAACAAGTATTTCGTAATTTGAAACCGATTTGAAACGCGGTCCAGATGCATTTGATCGAGCTCCGTGTTCGGCTTTTGCCTCGATGGGCGTCACAAACAGGAGAATCAGGATGTGCCGCTTTGCTTTCAACAATCGTTTTATTAGCAGTCCCAAGAGGCAAGGGGGGAATTAAAAGAAGAAGAACATAAAAGGAACAGAAATAATGAAGTTTACAGTCATGATGATGGGTCAGAGTGGACGTAAAGACGAAACAGAGGGCGCACACGCCAAACACAAAATCACAACAGAAACTGATAAATGAGTTCAATCGTTTGTTTTTTTTTTTGTTTTGTGTTGGCTGATCCCTCTGTTCCTCGTGAGAATTCACCAGGACCGACCCCCATTCACTCACACACACACATTCAGAATCACATCAAGCTCCTTCCTCTTTCAGAAAAGTTCATATTTCGTCTGTTTGCGACACAGAACCCATGAAACAAACATGGCTGCTCAGGCATTTCTTTAAAATGGCCATTCTCTATTATTCTGTACAGATTTTATACTTTTACACACCGAACAGTTTTTACCTTCAGTGTGAAGACAACTGAAAACTCATCCGCTGTCATTCTGTGCTTAATTTTTTTTTTATTTATTTTTTATATTTTCGACTGGAACTTTCCTTTTGTTCAAATTTGTGATCAACATAAAGTCTGCAGCACGACACATCACTGATGACAGTTTCAGCTGGAAAGCTCCCCCCCGCCTCAGAAATCGCCCACTCCTCCGCTGTGCTGCAAATAAATCTAAAGTGCACATCTGGTTCCCAACAGCCCAGAAATCTGAGCCAGATGTTGGCATCGTTTAATAAAGCAGATTTAAACAAATCCGCTCCATTTAATTAGTCTTAAAACGGCTTTACTTTCAGTTTACTTCAACCACTTAAAAACAAAAATTTGACTTTTAAAGGTAAGTTTTAAATACATTTTCGCATTGGTCCAGTTTGAGCTACACCTAAATCCAGATGCTTGCATTAGGATTCACCGCAGCAGATTAAAAACGGGGCAAAACGGCGGCTAATCCTCTCTCATGTGAAAACGAGCACACATGGAGAGGCATGGGGGGAGGTGGGGGTGGGTTGCTAAGGCCATGATTAAAGTGGATAAGAGACATCTAGAACAGCATTTATTTTGTTTAATTTTTATACATGATGTCTGTCACTGAATCAGAACTCAATCATATAAAAAGTGTTTGCAATTTAAGTTGCTTCCCAAAAAAAAACATCAACAATAATAATAATAATAGCCTTTCAGTGCTAATAATAGACAGTACAGCAACTACAGTTTTATCAGCTTTCTCCTTCACTCAGTCTGTTGCATACATAATGTTTACTTGTTTATGTACATGACCCTTCCTCGTTGGGGTTTTTGCTCTTTGCGGTGTTGGAGCCGTAGATTTGAGGTGGAGTAAAGCTTTACTAAACACCACATCCTCATCTCCAAACACTTTCACACACACGTCATCTGCTGCTCAGCTGACAGACAGCAAGGAGAGTTTTAGTTTACATGGTTAAAAATCTGGGGGAGGGGAGTGAAAGGTGAGAGGCTGGGTGTTTGGGGAAGGGTGGTGGTGATGTGGGGTCTTAAAAGTGACGGGTCTAGCTGAGAAGCTGCCGGATCTCCTTGTGCATGTGACACAGGAAGTCGACGTACGACGCTCCCCCGCTGGCGCTTTTGTCCTCCACTAAGAAGTGCTTGAACATCAGCTCGGTTCGGTCTTCCTGTTTCACCACCATCAGCTGCAAAACAAGAGACGACGTGAGCCGAGCAGGGTTTTATTTTAAAATCTCTGCTTTTCCGATAAAACAAAAGGATCCCTGAATGACCGACAGATTTTCTCTGTTGATGTGGCTGTAAAAACTCTATTATTGTAAGAAGTCAGTTCAGCTAGTTATTTGAACTAGGAGGCAGCTTAGCTACCTCATGGTATTTAATTTTCAGGACAAGATTCACATTAGCGTTAGCATTAAAACAAAAAATTTAAAACAAAACACAAGAGGATTAGCACTACAGTGGGCATCCAGTTATTTGAATAACAGGAGACAGTTTGTACAGGTTAACGATGCAAAGATCTGAATTTAGTGTGAATGGATGTGGAGTCCCTCAAGGCTCTGCCTTGGGACAAAAGTTGTTTAATTTGTATGTGAATGATCTGGTTGATGTGTCTAGGCTTTTGAAGTGTGTTTTATTTACAGATGATACATTTTTTTGTTTGGGTGAAAATATTGAACGGATGTTAAGAGATGATACAGGCAGAATTTGTAAAAAAATAAAATTTGCCTCAAACAGGAAACAATGTTTTGTTTTATTATTATCATTTTGTAGATCAGAATAAAAAAATAAGCATTTTCTGTCACCAAAAAGCTATCAGACATGATGACCTCAATGATGGGATTACACAAAGTATTATTGCTCCTGAGTTTTATATAATCTACAGCTGTTTACATTGTTCAGAAATAGATGGAGTTAGAAAATTAATAGTTTGAACAAATTTAAAATAAATATATGTCAATTTAAGAAAGATGTATAAAATAAATCAGATTCTATTTTATTATAAACAGTAGAAAAAGCAGTCAGTATCTATTAAAGTAAAATAAAGTTAAAATTTTAGGGAAGAAGGTCAACAATTTAAAATACTTGGCAAACATTTCAAATAGTTCAATGTAATTGAAGTAGCTTAATGTGTAATGTTTCAGAGTGAGAAAAATTAGAGTTATTCTTTTGTTTTGTACTTGAAGTTTAGGTTTGAGTTGAAGTTGAACATTGTTTGAACTAATTGTTTGAAAAAAGGGGCAGATATAATAAGATTTTTTTATTCTTTCTGCTGCCTTTCATTTTATATTTTGTATTATAATTTATGGGATTGTTGTTTATTTTTTAAATGAATAAAGTTTTAAATAAATAAACAAATAAAAATAATTTCAGTTAATATACTGCCCCCTGCTGTAAAATATCAACAGTGATTACCCGTAAGTTATTTAATACATTTTTTCCTAAATGGATTTGATAGCTTGAGGAATCTGTGTTCATATAGACAAAATAAAATAAAAAACGGGGATTCATTTTTCCTTGTAGCATAATGTTTGAGGCGTTCCGTGTACATTTAAATGCCAGAAGTTTCAGGACGCCTGAGAGTGAATAAGGGAAAGAACCAGCTTGCCTTCATGTATCGTGAGCGCTGCGCTCTGAAGGAGTCGATGATCTCTCTGAGTCGTTGTGAGAACGGGTTGTCGAGAACAGGAAGGCTCGTCTGAAACCAAACAGCAACACTCAGAAAGAACACACAACATTTCAACACACACTACAACAAAACTCTGATGAATCCCTTTAAAACGTCAGCTGAGTCACAGAAAAGCATCTCGTTTGTTTCCCCTCAACAATAATCCAGATTAAGCCCCACGCAGGGAGCAGCACACAATAAACAGCGTCAGATTTGTGTCTTCTCACCATGCTCGAGTCAATCTGGCTGAAGCTCGGCGTGCCGAAGATGTTGAGGAGCAGCTCCTGTTGAGCGCTGGCCCCCACCCACAGGAAGAGGTGTAGCCCCGTCTCCATCAGGTAAACGCCGCCTTTCGACAGTCTCTCCTCAGAGTCTCTCACTGCGATCGGCAAAGAGCTGCTGTCCAACTTTACCTGGAAAATTGAGAGGAAAAGACAAAACGTGATCAATATGTTGTCCTCTATGAGCACTGCTCACGCTTTGCCAGAGATAATTAGACAAATCACAACGTTCACAGCTGAAGTGAGAAGTTGGACACACTGAGGACAAACGTTTCTATTCTTACAAGTTTCAGCTGTTTTGTGATTAAAATATTTAACCAGTTCATACTTCAGTAAAAATATATTAATCGGCTTCAGTTTTCTTTGTACAAATAAACATAATTCATCAATTTACAGCCAGATTATAATAATGAGTGAAAATAAACATCAAATATTGATTCTCCCTCAGTAAAATTTAAAAAAAGTTAATTACTAGCAAAGAGTCAGTGCTGAAGGCTGAGCTTAATCTTGAAACTGATTTTACTTTAACATTCTTACGAGGTTTTGTTAGATTTTTGTGACGGACCTTCACAGGACAACAAGCAGAAAGATGTTTGTGTGGCTGCGTTTGAGGGCTCACCAGGGGCAGCAGGCGGGGGTAGAAGAAGACGTGGGTCTCGGCAACGTCCATGCAGCTGATCAGCTGCCTGAGGTAAGCCCTGTCATCCAATGAGACGTCAGCTCCCGGCAGCAGGATGTCGCTCTTCAGCACACAGTTCAGATAAACAGGAAGCAGCTTCATGCACTCTGGAAGAATGAGCTGGAAAAAAAAAAAAAAAAGACAACTGTAGGACTGCAAAATAAAAAACAAAAAAAACACTTGATGTGTAAAATATTAGTGGTATAATGGTACATGTGGGTGTATTGAACCGTTTCAGTACAGCATGTTCGGTTCGGTCCACGCGTGTACCGTTTCGGTTCATTAAATTTTATTAACGAGAGATTATGCGCCGTGGAACTAAAGTTTCTAAGCGTGTTTCAAAACGGTACTATTAATTGTTGTTTTGTCTTGCAGCACGCGTAGCATTAGCAGCCAAGCAGGCAACGAACAAGCCAGAGCTTGAACAAAGACACTTTCATCTCCTGTTTGGGAACATTATGGCTTTCTTGCTGTGTGTCCACGTTGTTTCACGGAGATTGGATCTGCCGCAGGCAACACATCTACGTTGTTAATGGGCTTGAAACGACATCATCCAAATGTGAACGTCTCTTCTAGCAGCTTGTTGCAAAGACCGATAACAGCAGCATTTAAACAAACTTTATCAGGTAATTCAGATCGGTCCAAAGCAACAACACAAGATGCAGGAGTTTTTAAAGCTCTGGATCTATGTCCGAATGTTGTTGATGCGCCGGCTGTAAGCATATGATTAATGTTTTTGAGCCCCGCTACAACATCCATCACATCTACACTTCAGCCAAAAAGTTGTAGCATTACTTTATGAAAAAGCTAAAACTGATTGTCAACAAGCCTGACCACAGATTTAAAGCCCTGCCACATCGATGATAAGCAAGAGATTCAACCACCTCATAACAGAAATGATGACCGTGCAAGAAGAGGTATTGTTATTGTATTATTGTGATCTAATAAACTTTTTAAATTTAAAATTATAATGTTATTCACTTTTTTTTCCACCTCTGTGTTTGCAGTCTGAGGAAGTCATCGACAGCTGAGCAGCTGAGTCTTCTTCCTCTTCAGGGAATTTTTATTTTTATACAAATGTATTGTTTACTGGGCATATTTTCAAAATAAACGCTTTGTAAGTCTTTAATTTTGTCTTTTTTGTACTGAAAATTAAACTGAACCGAACCGAAATATGATTTTAGCGTACCATCACACCCCTATTAAAAAAAGGCAAAATTTGCCAAGTACTCAGGACAAATCTAGTACTATATTTTTCAGACTATAAGACACACTTACAATCCTTTAATTTTCTCAAAAATTATTATAATTATATATTATATTATATTATAATCCAGTGCGCCTTATGTATTAATTCTGGTTGTGAATACTGACCTTGAACCGATTTTATTTGGTACAACTGAACAATGTTGGGTTATTGTGAATGAGTTGAATAAAGTTTGACTTATTGATTTTGTTTCTTTTAATGCGTCTTATAGTCGGAAACAAACATTATTCTCAGTATTCTAATATCAAAAGGTCATACACCAAATTTGGAAAACTACACCGTCCCATTTAAACAAAACTTCAAAAGAATCATTCTTGTAAAAAAAGATTTGTGAAACTGATAGACTGAGTGTGGGGGGATGGGGGCTGTATATGTGCTTCAGTACCTGACCAGCAGATGA
>JAVCKU010000052.1:16065213-16077386 GCA_032273985.1 Hypsolebias coamazonicus | reverse complement strand
CGTTCGTAAGTCGAGGACTACCTGTATATAATTGCATTAGCTTCACATGTAGCAGATTTTAGAGTTTAATCTTGTTTACGTCTCATTTATTTGGTTGAGCAATATTATAAGGGATTCATACGTCTGAGAACAGAACATTAGAACAGAAACCTAAGAAGCAGAGTGGTTGTGCATGCAGAATGTTTGAGGGAAACCGAAATAGTGATCTGTAAATATTATTCAAAAGGTAAAGTTTAACCCTAAAAAAAGAGGAATAGAGGATGTGTTAGGAGAAGAATACTTCAAGAGGGACACAGTATGAGAAAAGTTCAACAGGAAGCAGATGAAGAACACAGCAAAAAAAGTTTAATGTGTTTTGATGATTAGGAATTGAAATATTTATACATTCTGTGACTATATTGTTGGTATCTGACCATAACCTATTAAACAAGTTGTTTTACTAACAACATTTCACTCTTGTAGATGTTTTAAAGTGTTTGAGTTGGTTGGAATTGATTTTTGAAGGCGCTTTGTTTTGGGACGGTAATTTTAGGGAAAAAATGTTGTGCAGGCTTGGTTTCCTATTTGATGGTATGAAACACGAGATGTGTATAACGTGTCCGCGATTATTTTCCTCCGGAACACGAGCTTGAATAAAAATAGACATGACTCACCTCAGCTGTCATTCTGTTTCTCCCTATGTCACCACCCACTTCCACATGGACACACACCATCCCCATCTCCACTCGTTAGTTTCCGTTTTTATTTATTTATTTATTTATTTTAGCATTCCTGATTCGTGGATCAAAGTGGTTTTCAAATTAATGTCAGGAGCAGAAGTTGAGCTATAAAGAAAATGGTTTTGATTGTGTTTAAACTTTCACCACATGGAGGCACTGCAGGATTCGTCGTCCAGGCTTTTTATTGCACTGCAGTTTATGTCCTTTCCTCTTTTTTCATCTCAGGATTTATGGCAGAATGTCATCAGCATTTTCACAATGAGCCCTGCATCTTTTATTTTATTCATCTATATCTTAGCTGTAAATGCAGAGCGTATCTGCCATCCGAAGAAGATTGATGGAATACTAAATATATATATAAAAAAAATCTTCCTGTTGTTTAGTTTTGCCATTTCAGCTTCAGTGTTCGTTTGCTCCTGTTGACATTGTTCTTGGAGGACTGTTGGCCTACATTTCAAAGCAGCTTAATGACATCCATTTAATGTTCTTGGAGCTGTGAAACCCAACCAAAGCCACAGAGAGGGATCTAACTAACCTTTGACCCTTGACTAGGATCAGTTGACAGATGGGGCTAACTTTAGTTCTGTGCAGGTCTAAAGGTAAGTTTTTCTGCTGTGGAGCTGGAACGAAAAACAAATTCAAACAAAATGTATTATTAATAATAATAATAATAATAAGAAGAAGAATAAATGCTTATTTATTTATTTACTGATTTCTCCTAAAACCAAGTTTTGTACCTAAAATAAACTTCACCTTATGGGGTCGTGTTTGGTCCATCCTATTGTTGGTCTCCACAGAGGGTTGGTTCCCACAAAGAACACACAACCCTTTTCTCCTATTTTTAGAGTTAATCTCTATTTGGCGCGATGCTAAACTCTTAATTCTGATGGCTTTTTTGAAATGTGATGGAGAGAAAAGAGGAAGTGGTGGCACACAGAGCCTCGTACATCCTGTCACCATGTTTCTGGGTCAGCAGGGTTGAGCGTTTTGGGTCAGGGATAAAAGGAAAGAGGCTGTGGTCATTCTCAGTCTTATCTGTTATTAGTGGATTATAATTTTGGGAAGACTGACCTTCTTTATAATCCTCTGATTACTTATTATTATTTTTTTACTTGATGAATGTTTGTTAAAAAACTAATCAGGAGTTAAAGCAATATTGATTCCTTGACTGACGTGTACACGTACACATATTACTAATCTCAAAGCCACTTGACCTTTTTAATTTTTCATGACCATAGCAGAAATGGCCCTTTTGTCAAGTAAAATTAATACCCTAGCCCTTAAACTATAATTTACTAATAACACAGAGCTTTATTATTGTGTTCATTTGGAGCTTAGAAGGGAGTGAACAAAAAGTTTTAAAGCAGACTCAACTTTTTTCCCTGAATTCATGCATCAGCACTAAAACATATTTCAGCCTGTGTCCTACTAATTGTCATACATGTGATGTTGTAATCAACCAGAAGCAAGAAAAGACAGCATTAAAAAAAAAAGTCAAGCGAAAAGGTGCAATAATGTAATCTGACCAGACAAGCTTATTACTGTATTGTTACTATGATGTTGGTGACAAAAAGCATGTCAAACCAAACAAATTAAAATGTAATAAACTCCATTTTCTATATAATATTATTGATTTTTGCTTTTCAGATTCAAATGTATGTTTTTGAAGAATATGAATGTGATTTGTGTATTAAATTAATTCAACATATATATTTTTTGCATTCAGTGTACTTGCACAAAACAGTGTCCATGTATTGCAAGCCATCAAAGAGCATTGTAAAAGATTACAAGACTTTGAATTGAATTGTGTTCTGATTCAACTGCAGTTGATTTTTAAGACTGTATCTGTGAAGTTGAGCCCTATCTGTGAAGTTGAGCCCTAAAATTACAGTTTGCGTTTAAGTTTTTGATAGATAATGTTATAAAATAAATAAATAAAGTACATTTAGCGCATTTAGACAAGTTGCTATTCTTCATTTTTACTTTCTAAGAACAGTTTAAATATCTCACACTAGCAAAAACATGATAGAAAAGTTTGCTTTAATGCGTTTGTCAGACAACACTAGCTGAAAGTCAATTAGAGATGATGGAAGCTGAAAAAACAATAAATATATATTTTTTCTTACGTAAAACGCCCAAGAAAGACTATTTTTATTACTTTTTTTTTAATTTTCAAAAATCTTATTTTTCATTTAGAGATGATGTCACACTGTGAGTTAAAATTAAAAGGCTGAGAGTAATGCTAGACTAAAAAGCCCTAAAATATAGAATTAAACTGATCACCAAGGTGTGCCTGTGCAAAAAATAAATAAAGTAGTAGAGTAGTGTCCAAAGGTTTGCTTGGAAGATGGCTCAAGAGAATATCAGAACTGGGGGGGACACAGTCTAGAAAAAAAGCTCAAGGCCATCAAAACCAGTTCTTTCATTTAGTTTCTCATGCCATCAAAAGACCCAGTCCACTTGCAGTGAAACTAAAGAATCTGAAGCTTGAGGGTCCCCTAAAATAACCTCAACACTTTTTTTGATAAATCCAGGCAAAGATATAAAGATTTAATGAACTACCTATAAAACACATGCATGTCCTCCACACAGATATTTGCAAACTGGACTGGAACATAAGAATGTGTTCGCGTGAGCCACTTTGAATTCAAGTTCAGTTGTAAAGAAATATTTAGCATTTCAATGTTCCACAGATAATAACATGATTATTGGTATTTTCTTGTATTGTTACTATAGAGGTTTGAAATCTGTTAAACCCAAATACAGTACAGTATATAGCTAGTATGTCTTCTTCTGTAGTTGTACTTAAAGTGTTCTGCAAAGATACGGTGTCTGAAACGACGAAGTTCAATCAAATCACCAATTTCAAACAAGATAAACATCCAAGCAAACAAAAGGGAAAGCAAACAAGTTTGGGTCAAGTCTGGCTCTAAAGAAACAACATTTTCTGTGAATATGCAGAGCAGATGCTGATCACTGAAAATTGCAAAAGAAGCTGAAACTGAGCTGATAAAGACAAACAAAATGAAACACCAGCCAAAAGATCAAATAAGCAAAACGCTAGTTAAAATTAAAAGTATCAAAAAGCTTGCTAAAGTCTAATAGAAGCAAATTAATGACTTAAAGTAGCCAAAAGCATGCTAAGAGCTAAAAGAAGCAAAAAGCATACTGGAATATTAAAGCAGCAAAAAGCTGACTAAAGCTTAAATTAGCAAAAGGCTTGCAAAAAGCTAAAAGTAGCATTAGAAGTTCATGCTCAATAATCCAGTTAAAAAAATAAAACAAAGTTAAGTCAGGTCATCTGGACGCTTTTTTTTTTTTTGGAGTCATTTCATCCTTCATCCAAAGGACTTCATCAGTCCGAGGAGCTGCAACAAACTCAGTCCCACAAGTAGCACACTCACATAGTGGACCAACCAGTTTGCTGGTGATAAGATGGTTTCTGGGGCCCACCCTCTCCCCCGTCGACTCCTAAGAGGCAGCCATAGCGGAAGTGGTTCAAAACATCAAAGTTCATGCTCCATAATTCAGGTAATAAATCCAACAAAGTTCAATCAGGTCCTCTGGATGGTTTCTTTCTTTCTTTTTTTTTTTTTGGACAAAACGTCAACAAAAAGAAGAAGAAGAAAGAAACTGTCCAGATGACCTGACTGAACTTTGTTGGATAGCCTTAGAAGACCAAAACAAAGCAAACTCATTTTAACGAGAACAATATTTTTGTAGGAATCAGAAATCTCAAAGAGTTTCAGTAGGAAAATATTTGTTTAACAAATTAATTTGGTGTGAGTGACAGAGTGAATGGGTTGTTGGTCTCATGTCTTTATGTGTCCCTGTGACGGACTGGAGACCTGTCCAGCGTGTCCCCTGCCTCTCGCACTGTGATAGGTGGACATGGGTAACAGTGATCCCTGCGACCTGAAAAGGAAGAAGCAGGTAAAGATGATGGATGGATGGATTTTAAAATATATCTTCTTCTTTCAGCTGTTCTTTTTATCAGAGGTCACCACAGCAAATTCCCTCAATATTCCCAAATAATCTCAATTTTTTTTAATTGCAGTTTAAAATTCCAATCATTTTAAACTAACATAGGCAAACCAGTTGTTTCTATCTGGACTTAGCCCTTTTTAACAAGTTCTGAGCTCAAACCCACCCACCGATCTCTGTACACATCAATCTTTTGCACGCTCTCCCCCCTCATCCCCCCTCACCGAGTCCAGGTCCTCAGCACCGGAGCAGCCATGCTGATTGGGTTTCACTAACTTGCGGGGCATAGAAGAGGGCAGGCAGTACCACACGAGCTCAGGGACTGTAGAACCCTGTTGATCTGGGACCTTCCTGTGGGACACCTGACGTTGCACAGGTAAGAGACTCTGGAGAGATGACAGCTTGATAATCCAGACCGAACCTTCCACAGGTGTATTTGATGCTCACAAATTATCTGACACTCATAGTCTTATTTTTTAATTATATATATGTATATGTAATTATCTGTGGTTAAATTTAATTTTAGCTAGATATAACAGGTATATTTTAACAGCTGTGTTCATCAGATGTTGACTGTATGTGGCCTTTGTGGGCCTTTGGGTGACTAAACAGAAGAGTCTGACAAAATCCACCATATTGGCAACAGAGATCTAAATTATAACGCGTGGATTAGTTAATTAGAGCTGAAATATGATGTGAACCAAACTGAAATCAAAAGCTGGTGGACTTTCTTCACCTCGTCTACGTAAGGCAGCAGTCGTCAAGGAACGTGGTCCTCCGCGGTGGAGTTTTTAGTCTGCAGGGATGGATGTATCTGAGAATGTGCTGACTTATGTCCTTCCTCCTCAGCTGTCCTCTCTGGAGCTAAAACAGGCCGGTTAAAGGGGGACAGGAGCGCCTCTTCTCTTTAGAGAGGCGGTAACTGGACCCAGGCCCTCGCATGCAGCAACCACCACTTCCTGCACCGTACATTTCCCCCCACGCCGTTCAAAAACACCTGTAATCTCCAGTTTATTCATCCTCCCGCCCTCGACGCACACTAGTCACAAGAGAGAAGCCGTTTGAGCTCAAATCTAGCGTGTGCTGGTGGCACGCTTGTATGTTTTGTGCTGATTACTGTCGCGCTCAGCGCAGAGCTATAGAACATGTGCTCGTAAAAATAGCTCGCGCAGGACAGAATGCCCAGCTAGGAAATGAGCTTCAATTACAGCGGATGAAAAGCAATTACATTAACTGCCTCCCTGCAGACAGGCCCTTCTGCTTTCTTCTCCAGCGCTGGGACTCACCTCCAGGTTTATATAATTGCCTTCGACCTGTTCAACTGACAGCGACGTACTGCCTGCGCCCCGTCTGAGCGCTTAGTCAAAGCAGACTAAAGCTGGCACTAGGAATTAGTGTCTGAAAGGGTGCGCGGGGCTTCTACGCCATGTTTAAAGTGAGCCCAGCTTGATTAAGGAACCCACTGAGGTTGTTGCTGAAGCCCACTCCAATCTGAGAAGAAAGCACCTTCATTATGAACCAAATCTCTTGGGGAATAAGCCCGAGTCTTCTTAGATGGTAGTCGATAAGTTTCACACACTTGTTGTGTCGGATCTTATTCTATTCGACAAATAAAATACAGAAGCAACTTGTTTTTAGTTTTAGATCAAGTCTCACTTACAATTTAAATTGGTTCCCAACCAATTTATTGGTGGGACGCAACAAAAATGAAAGGTGGAACAAAATGTTCTATAGGAAAATGTACAAAAAAAAAAATGGATGTAAAAATAAAGCTTAATGCGCAAAAGAAATGTTTTTTCCGTACTGCATTGACTGGCGAAAACAACCGTTTATCCTTTTTATAATGTAGCTGCTGAAAGACATAGCTACTTCCTGTGCTTAAAAAATATTTTGTTGACTCATCATTCACCACCTCCTTGAAAGAAAGTAGTCCTTCCTTATTGTCGTAACCTCTAAAAACAGTTACAGCTGCCTTTATACTATATAGTTTAGTTGGTGTTAAAGATTTTCCTGTCATTCTTAAATGGAGTGACAATAGGGAAAAAAAGAAGCAAAGATTTTTAAAAACTTTTTCAGTTTTGTACTGTCTAGATCAGTGGTTCCCAACCCTAGCCCCTGAGGAACACCATCCCACCAACACCTGTTTCAGTGGTTTAATTACTTCCTTAAGTTTGGCAGAAGCCTGTTATCCTTTCATTCAAATCAAGTGTATTGGAGCAGAGGGACAACTAAAATATGCAGGATGGTGTTCCTCAGGGACCAGTGTTGGGAACCCTTGGTCTAGATTAATCAAAATGGAAAAATGAAGTATTAAGTAAGACATTTAAATTCAAGTTGAAATTAGCAGAATAAAAGTGGTATTTCGAGATCAAAAAGGGACTAAAACCAAACCAGCATTGGTGCAAAGACGTATAAAAGACGTGTATTTAAACTACTCTGCTGAAAAGCTTTTGAAAACAAGCACATGTTTTTCATTTTACTACTTAACAAAATGATAAGTTTATTACTTGGGCTATACACAACCCATAAATTACTTCCCAAAACTCCAAGGTGGCAGTATTACTGGAGAATAACATTAATAATAAAGAATGACATACAGTATTTTATTGTGCACATTGCTCATGGAGTTTTCACCTGACATGATTTTGTGTTGAAATAAAGTTGTAGCCATTTTGGTCAAAAACTGGAAAAGCATAACAAGTGCACAATCTCACTCTGATTTAACAGTGCTTGGAGTATATGGTGCATGAGATATTTTGCTAACAGATGCAGCTTTGACTCCAGTGGTTAAAGGCAAGTTTTAAAAACAGATTTGTGATCAGAACTCCTGTTAGAGATGACTCAACTGTGACTATACAAAGTTTTAAGTCCACATTTGTAAAACTGTTTTTGTTATATAAATATGGACAAGGACAAAGGCACCATAAAAACACAAAAAAACATTTGCAGCAACCAATACTTATCTAGTGAATGTTTAAAATACTCTGTGAAGCTGAGGGAAACTATTCCATGAACAGTTCGAGGCATGATTATAACGTGGGAAATTTTAGTTTTCTATTTTCTCAAGTAGTGCAACTTTAAAAATAATCTTATTTCGAACGCATTGCCACAGTGTAATCTATATCAAAGTCATGTTTGTTTTAAATGATGTTATTTTATGTAAAGTAAAAATGTCAGGGACTCTAAAAACACTGTTCTTCTGTGTAGCAGCCATGCCTTTTGCAGATCCTGCCCCTTCGAACAAGAGGAAGGCGGTCAGCAAGATCATCACTGACCTGTCCAACCTCAGCCAGAAAGGTAAAACACCCCCCCACTCCCCCCACACACATAAAACAGTAATGCTTTTAAACATGACGCTTGAACAGGATACTTCACAGTTCTTTGCAGACCCCGCCACCCCCCACCCCTTTACCCACTGTGATTTCATTAGATGTTCAAATAAACAGAAAACCGCTGTCTTGTCAGCAAAGTGTGGACAGAACTGTATAGGTGTGAATTATTGCATCTGGCTGTAAGACAGCACAATTAAAAAAGCACCCCTCATCTACACTTATTCCAAGCGGTAACAGAATATCTAACATGCATGTGGCATCTCCTGGGGGGTTGTAGGTCATTATCAGATGGCAAAGCAGCCACAAATCTGTCAGCATCACAAGCAACACAAAAAAAACCACATGGTGCTTCTGCACCCATTTATGTGAGGACATATGCAGCAGAACTTAGCAAAATTATTTGAGTAACGATAAGTTTCCTTTTGGCTATTTTGAATTAGCTGTGGTGGTCTTCTTAGTGGTAGGTGTACGTATACCCATTTTATGAAAGAGTTAATGAAAATACATACAGTGGTTCTTGAAACATTTTGCTAACAGACACACATATTTGATTAAAGACAGCAGAAATGATCATTTCCTGCATTCTGGTGTATTTTAATGGTTTGTTAAACATCTGGTTTACCTACATAAGTAAACACTTGATTCGTTTTAGAGAGCAACAAGAAGTAGCCTGACCAACAGCTCTCCTTGTGTGAATAGAGCACGCTTCACTTCTCTCGAAAACTGCCGGAACTAATGTAACGCTAAGCTAGCGGCACACAATACAGACGCGCTAGCTAAGATGTTTCAGACGTAGCGCTCCGCTTCTCTCACACATCCTAACCCCTCACCCCCCGTCAACAACTGCCAGCACTAATGTGGCTCTAAGCTAGCAGCAAAACAGGGGTGTCTCCCCCTCCTCCCACCATGAGTGCCCTGCCAAGGTGGACAGGTGGTGTGGATTTGTTGTAGGCAACCAGGAAAACCCGGAGTGGACTTTTGATGTATTGAGTCTTCTCTTATTAATCAAGTGAAATGGATTCGTTCATGAAGAATAGAAACAGCGCTGGGTGAACTAATATCTCATAGTAAATGTGTGTGTGTGTGGGGGGGGGTGGGGGGGTGGAGCGGGGTTCAAATGAATTTTTTTTTAAAATATGGGGGACACATGTCCCCTTCACATACAATTGTTGCGACGCCTATGGCTGAGAGATCAGAGAAGTGGAGTTTTGCATCTTGATGGTAAAATAACTTTTGGTGCAAGAACTTTTAGCTGATTTCAGAAGATCGTTTAAGACGTGTAGATGGAGGGAAGTTCAGAAACGGTGGTGATGGTGCAAAAATAGAACCAGATGATTCTCAGTTTGTTTGCTAAGATCACTTTATCTTGAATAAAGAAGGTATTTTATTAACACTACGTACAAATGAACAGGTGCACAAACATTAAAGCCTTGGTCTCTCCTTCGGGTGATAATTAGCTCTTTGCTTTCTTTCTCAACACTCTATACTAACTGATTCTTCCTGTGTTCCTTCCAAAATATTTTCTAATGAGTCAGACGTTTTACATACTGCAGGAAAGACCCACTAGAAACAAAATGCTTTTTGCAGTTCTCTCTGCCAGACTCACCAGTTGGTCCGTCTGTTCAATCTCTGCAGCTTAAAGCCATCCAAACTCAAAGCACATAAATATAGCAGAGAGAAAAACATTTGAAAAAGTACTGTACTGAGAACATTACAAAGCTTTAACATATTTAATGTTGTTCCAGGGAAAATAGAATTATTTCCCTACTGCAAGTAATACTTGATAAACAGCTGTATGATTCTAGATAAAGAGCTCCACATCACGCTGCTGTACCTGCTCCAACAATTACTTTAATGTTCTCCACCAGCACAAAGACCTTTGACTGACAGGTGGATTGGACTGACAGCTGAGATCAGCTCCAGCTCCGTCCTTTTTAGAAAAGGCAGTATTAGCTAATGGATGAATAAATTACAGGGAGGCATTTCTCTTCCATTCTTCAATTTCAATCCAGCAGATTTAAAATTTTATAGCAAAACTTGTATTTTAAATATGATAGTTTTACTGTTTTTATTCTTGAATTTTCACCTAATGTGAACAGTTGTAACCCGTCTTGTAAACTGGTGTCAGTTCAGTTATTTTAAGATACTGATGTGAAACTTTTAGCTGATATTGTTTCATGAATTTGCCATCTTATTCAGTGATTAAGATAACTATACAGTTATTGTCTAATTAACTCAGTTTTTAATTCAGCAGAAGAATTTGATTTGTTACTGCATCAACATTAAAAGCACTTTTGAATGATTCCATATTTTGTGGAGTTCAGAATATGGGGGCCAAGATGATGTAGAGGCAGGGCAGCCGAATCAGGACCCGAAAGTCACAGGTTTGATCCCCAGTCACTGCATAGCTTGTGGCGTCTCTGATAGACATGTTACAATAACAAATTTTGCTCGGCGATTAATTGTCTCAGAAAATATTGCGATAAACGATAATATAATTTGAAATGTAACAATAATTAATTGTCACGTTTTAGAAGAAACGTTGATTTGTTTGGAGTGTAGTACCTTTTTTGACCACCTGATGGCAGTATAAGACTGTTTGAACCAAAGGATGTATGGTTGAACAATGTGTCTCTTCAAGAAAAACTGGAAGGAGGGCTCTTGAGGTGACATGGGCTTACATGGTGACATGGTGGATGCTCAGCGATTTGAGCTCTGTAGCATAGAATTTTTCCACACAAAACTTTTAATATAAATTCAGTAAACAAGTTCTCAGCTTCTTATTGCAAAGGAAAACAACTTTTTACACAAAGGCATGAGTTTCAACAATGAATTTTGGAACTTCGACAAGAAGGAGGTTTATTCCCGAGGACAGCCTGTTAGCTTAGCTTCTCAGCTTAATTGCTTTTAACCATCCAAAAAGTGTGATTTTGGACGGTTAAAACTGATTTTAAATAGAAAAGAGAAAGGGCGGGGCCAGTGAAGAGCACTGGTGTTGAACCTTTTGTCATCCAGTGTCTTCAGTAGAAAGAGAGAGACACAAAGAAACGATAAAGCCAGTAAATGAAAATGAGGTTGATAATATTCATCATGCGATTAATTGATTTATTGTTTATCACGGCAGGCCTAGTCTCTGAGCAGCACACCTTATCCCCAATGTGCTCCCTGGGCATTTTCAAACAGCTGCCTACTGCACCACCTGGTGGTGGATGGGCTAAATGCGACTGAGATTCAGTTTCACCATTGAATGGGAACATAAAATGATGTCAATACATAATACATTGTTATTATTATCATGTCCTAATGCATCAATTCAGACGAGGTTTGATTTACTTTAAAACATAAATGCCTACATTTATTAGTTAGTTTGGACAAATTCCTTTGTTTCTACAGGAAAATCCAGGGTGCTTTTATAATTGCAACAACAAGCACCCGGAGAAGAGGAACCGAGTAACAGAAATCAGGATCAAAAAGGGAAGTGGTGTTTATTTACAGGAGGCACTGGGAAGATCTGCAAAGGAGGGAGATGCATATGGCTTCCAGGCAATGTACAAATGTAGAGTATTAAAAAAATGTTTTCCATACACAGAGAGGAGGATTCCAGGTATGTATGGTGCAGAGATGGAGATGAGGTAGTAACAGGTACCAGGCAGGTTGTAGGTAGTTGGCAGGCAAGTGAGCAGCAGGACAAGCAGGCTGAAGACCAGTGGCACCATGGGGTCCAAGCTCGTAGAGAAGAGCAGGCAAGTCCAGGAAGACCCTTCAGGAATCAAACTAGTACTTGTTTTATTTAAGGGAACAAGTGAGGAGTTTCTTTCACGCTACAATTTTACGCCATCTTCTTCCATGTTACCGTATTTTTCGGACAATAAGGCACACTCAAAATTCTTTAATTTTCTCAAAATTTGACAGTGAGCCTTATAATCCAGTTATGTATTAATTCTGTTTGTGCTTACTGACCTCAAACTGATTTTATGTGGTACAAATGAACAATGCTGAGTTATTGTGAATGCGTTGGATAAAGTTTGACTTATCTGACTATTTTGTTTCGCTTAAAGGTCCACTGACGTGATGTTTGAACTTTGCATAAAATGGCACAACATATATATCTTGTATCATTCAGCTATGTTCGTTTTTG
>JAVCKU010000052.1:15956538-15970388 GCA_032273985.1 Hypsolebias coamazonicus | reverse complement strand
TTCTTCTTACATTTTACAATAATTACTACTTGTAATTATTGTAAAATTTCAAACAATATTATCGTTTATCGCAATAACTTCTGAGATCGCCCAGCTAAATTTGTTATCGTGACAGGCCTAGGCTTGACTACTACAATGCTTTGTACATAGGACTCTCGCAATCCTCCATCAGATGCCTTGAGCTGGTCAAAAATGCTGCAGCCCAAATTTTGATCAAAACCCCAAGACGTGAGCACATCACCCCCATTTTATTTAATTTCCATAGGCTTACAGTCCATTTTAGAATCATTTTAAACTTTTCTAATTCACTTTTAAAGCTTTTAACAACCTTGACCCACCTTATTTAGCTGATCTAGTAGTTTTTCGTGAGTATGAGAGGACCTTAAGGTCAACGAATACATCTTTGCTGCTTGCCCTCAAGTCCAAATATAAAACATTGGGGTGACCGGGCTTTTTCGATTGCCACACTCAAACTCTGGAATAGGGATGCACGATATTATCGGCATGGTATCGGTATCGGCCAATATTGGCGTTAAAGTTCAATATCGGACATCGGCCGTTCCATCAAAATAACTCACTGATATAAAAGTCGCTGTTTTTGTATGACAACCCAGTGACAAGGACGCCTGCAGCGGCAGCACAACGTGATGACGTCATGCACCTACCTGATCTCACAGTGGAGAGGGAAATTTAAAATGTTGGTGGTGTGGAAGGTTTTTTGTTGTTGTTGTTTAGGATGTCGGATACCAAGATTGTTGGACTACGTTGAGCCTCACTACATCGTCCCCAGTCAGAGATATTTTTCTGGAGTAACCTTACCCGAGTTACAAGCCATCACTTCCAACATCACTGAGAAGATAATAGCCGATAGCACTTGGGTGAGCTTCACCACTGACATTTGGACATTTGGATTAGTCTTATGGCACAATGGATAGACAAAAACTTGTAACATAAAAAGTCTGTCCTTCATGCACAAGAGTGCAGAGGATCCCACACTGCAGCTGGCAGCCTGGAACAAGCCTCCACAAGTGAGACAGCATCGCAGGTGACTAATGCTAATAAATAATATTTAACGCTTTTCATTTAATATAAGCTATATGGCTGTTACTGAATATATGTCGCCAGCTCTTAAAGCTGTTGCACAATTTTTGTAGGAGGAATATGTTCTGACAATGTAAAGTGCATTTAAAATATCGGTATTGGTATCGAATATCGGCCAAATACGTTTTAACATATCGGCATATCGGATATCGGCCAAAAAAATTCAATACTGTATTGCGCATTTCTGGAACCAACTACTTTAGCTCTATCACTGATCTGGGCTTTTTTAAGAACCTTTTTATTTGTTCGTTCATTCAACCTTTATTTATACAGATTAAAACCACTGAGCCTCGGGGACTCATTTACAAGCGAGACCTGGAGAGATTCAGGCAGGCTTTTAGTGGCACTACACATTTTTGTATTTTTATGCACTTTGCACACGCTTTGGGCTGTTGGAAAGAGCTGAATGTTGATCGACTGTTAAAATTTGGGTTAAAATAACAAGCACGGTAACTAAAGATGGAAAAGCTTGTTCCTAATATTGCACATTTTAAGAACGCTGTTTTCATCTGATATTCTGTTAAACAGAATTATAAAAGTATCGCCCGTAAAATTTGCGGAAAAGGTGATTTCTTAATTGCAGCCGTAGACCGCACAAGATCACAGAGGGCCTCAAATGGCCTGCGGGCCACACTTTAGACACTGCAAGTGTTTTAAAAAAAACAAAAACAACAACACACAAAGGCAAGCGAAATCACAACAAAAGTAAACAAATAAACAAGCTAAAGGAGTTCCCCACACTTCTAATTTACCATGTACAAATGAGAGAGTATTGTGGGGCCGTTAGAAAGTGACTCTTGACTTGAATCCAACAAACACATGAACTGAGGCCACTTGAAAACATGTCTGACCGTAGCGTGATGTTTTTATTTTTCTAGCCGGTGATGCAAGTCAAATGCTTCTCGGTCGTCCAGATGTTAAAAAGCAGAAAATCTGATAAGCAGAAAATCATAAAATGTTGTTTATAACTGGACGTTAGCCAGGCAGACAGAGGATAACCAGCTGTGAACTGTGACACTCGCCAGTAATCAACACGAACATGTTCCAGATATCTAAGGACCGAGAATATTGTGAAAGCAGAAGAAGAAACAAGTGCAATAAAAATCTGTGTCTGTTAGCAAAATATTTTATGAACCACCAGACGGATTTTAATTAAAACTTGCTGAAACGAATCAATTGATGAACAGCTACAGCTCAAGAAGTTTTGGAGTCGACCCAATTGAAGATGGCTACCATAACTAACTGACTGTAATAAATACAAAAATTATTATAATTCGGTATTTTTTTCCAAAATAACCTGAGATTTGCTGTGGTAGTAGCTGAGAGTCATTATCGACATATAGTCGACGTGCAAATCAATGCACAAGATCTTCACCTAAAACGTAGCATAAAATGTTGGAGCTGTCTGTCTGTTAGCAAAATATCTAGTAAACCACTACATGGATTTTAATGAAATTTTCAGAAATTAATCGGTGGATGTACCTTTACAAATGTTTTACTAATGGAGTTGACCCAATTCATTATGGCCACAAGAGTTAACCAAACTCATGAAACACAAAAAACACAATAATTGAGTTATTTTCACAGATACTGTGCAAAAAAAAAAAAGTTTATAGTAGTAGCTGAGAGTCATTCACAACACATAAAGTGCAAATCTATGCACAAGATCTTCACCTAAAATGTAGCATAAAATGTTGGAGGCAATGTTGTCTGTTAGCAAAATATCCAGTAAACCACTGGATGGATTTTAATGAAGTTTTCAGAAATTAATCATTGGATGAACCTCTAGAAATGTTTGAACTAATGGAGTTGACCCAATTCATTACGGCCACAAAAAATTAATGAAACTTGAAAAACACAAAAAACACAATAATTGAGTCAATTCCACAGATACTGTGCAAACATTTGTTTATAGTAGTAGCTGAGAGTCATTCACAGTATATCCTCTGAGCACCTGATGACTCTGACGTGAAGGGCAGCGGGTGATAAATATCGCTTCAAGGAACTCTGTGCGTTAAATCTGAAGTATTTCTCCACATTTAGTGAATTTATCTCGGACAAAATAAAAGCGCTGAATCCAACCAAGTCAAACTTTGGGACTCTGCTGCACAGGAAGGAACAAAACGGAGCCACGGGTGCTTTACTTTCTAAAAAAAGATCAGCTCCCTGGAGAGACATGCCCTCAAGCTAGTGTTTCCCATCGCATGGGGGAAAAAAAAATCTTCAAAGAGCTTTAAAAAAAAAAAAAAGGGCGAAGAAGCTGGAGTAAAAACTCACCCCTGCCACCTGTGGCACCCCCTCCACTTCTGCCTCTATCTCAGCCAGGCTCTTGTACTGCTGGGGGGACTCGATCACCATCTCCTTCTTGGGGGCTTTGCCTGCCCGGCCCTGCATGGCGCTCGCTCCGGACAACGGGTCACCAGCTGTGACACTGCATCGCAAAAAAGTTCAGCTTTTGGTCTGACGACGACCGGTTAGATCCCCTATCTGCTCGGCCACGATGGTCCGGCCTCCCTCTCCCCCTTCTTTCTCTCTCTCTCTCTCTCTCCCCTCCTGCTCCTCCCACCCTCACAGCTGTGCAGCTGTAAAAAATGTGCATGGACGTGTGTTGTATGACCGACCACTCCCCCGTTAAAGCCTCAGAAGAGGCCCAGCGATCATGTTGTCATGTTTCAGCCCCACCTGCTAGTAAAGTCCCGGCAAACGGCAACAACACCCCCCGTCTTCCACTTGTAAGGCTTTATGAACTGGGACAGTCATAGAAGTACACAAACACATCCCATGACGTTAAAACTGTAGGTATTCACCAAAAACCTGGAACAAACAAGTGGGCTTTAACACAAGGCTACAAGACATCGGTAAGGACCTCAGAGAAGCAATGGCTGTTGCCATATAATCAAGTTACGAGTGTAAAACTTTCATGACAGCTGTCGATCTCCCCAGGAAGCCCAGCAAACTTGCCCCAATGTCAGACTGCGCAATGCTCAAAGGCAGTGGTGGGATTTGTTACTGTACTTGGGTACATTTTTCATAAATCTGTACTTTACTTAAGTATAGTTAAACTGAGTACTTTTACTCCACTACATTTTATATTAAGTATCTGTACTTCCACTGCACTACATTTCTATAATGCGTTACAAGTTACATTCAAGTTGCAGGTTTTTTTTTTTTAATCTGTTAGTTTGAAAGTAGCCAATGGCGAGAGGGAAGTTGGTCTATTGAATCAGTGCAAAGTGGACAGGTAACATTAGACCTGCCTCCAAGAAGAACCGGTCCAATGATGTATATTCTAGTACAGGTAGTCCTCGTGTTACGACGGTCTCGTCTTACGACGTTTTGACGTTACGACGCATCTCCCTTATTCACGTTACACGGTCACGTCGGTTTTACGACGTTAAACGTCGTAACGCGGCGGCGCAGCGGCGGAGGAATACAGTACTGTACGGAGGAGGGCGGCGTCACTAGCATCCCAGTAGGCCGTTAGCTCTTCATTGGCCCTTCATTATGGCTCCCAAAACACAAGGAGGACTCTTCTGATGGCAGTGCATCGAGGAAAAGGAAAGTCATCACCATGGACTTACGTCGAAAATCGGTTTACACGCTTGGTAAAACAGGTACGTCACATTTATTTACGTACGTTCCGACTTACGTCAAATTCAGTTTACGACACCGCGTGAGAACGGCTCTACGTCGTAAATCGAGGACTACCTGTACTTATGTACAGTAACAAAGTACTTGTACTTTGTTACATCCCACCACTGGAGCAGAGAAACATCTAAAACTTGCAGCACGGTGGCCCTCGAGGACCAAGACTCAGCACCACTGAGGACTTTTAGTATTCCAGTCATCTTTATTGAAGATATGTTCCTATATTTCTTCATGTCACTTTAATTTCACCAGTTTAGATCTTGGTTTGTGTTCAGTTTCCGCACCTGAAACTTGCTCAACTTGATGAAGTTTGTCTTTAACCAGTGGGCTCTCGCTAACCGTGAACAGCATTCGCGAAGACGTTTTTTTTTTAAGTGTCTCCAGATGTTTGGAAGGCTTCTCCTTTTGTCGTGTAAAGCACGAGACCTCGTTCTCGCGTTGTTGGACATTTGAACGTGTTTGACGTTTGTGTAAAATATTAAGTCTCAAAATAGAGTTTGAAACTGGCCTCGAACTCCTCTCAGTTCGGTTTGCGTGAGTCAGAAAGTGTGAAAAGCGTGAGACAGCTTCGGGAGGATTTGGAGTCGTGTAAAACTAAATCGTGACTCACTGGAGACAAAAATAGAAACTGAATCATGATCGAGGTGAGGCGTAGTTTAGACGCAATGTTGTGACGATGGCGATACAAAAAGTTGCACATCGTTTGGAAAAATGTTGCAATTTCTTTGCAGCGGTTTACGTTTGCAAATTAGTCGTCACTCCAATTGAAGACTTCTCCTTCGTCTCCAATTAATCACCAACATTCACAACCCATTGAGCTACAGGGTTTATATTTTAACTTCACAACTACAACTATTTCCAGAAAAAGACTTCTTGTAAACTTTGCATTAAAAAAAAAAAGTCCCAAAATGGAGGTTTTTAAAAATGTTTTCGGTGTGTCTGTGTGTAAAGACAGAGCTCTTCAGAAATAATAGGTCGTATCAACAATGGAGCCGTTTTCACCGAGTTTTATTGTTTTGGTTTATCTGCCTCGCTTCATCCTGATCCTGTTAAACTTCTCATATCTGAGAAGAAGTTTAAAAAAAATGAGGGGCCTCAAAATT
The DNA here is from genome assembly GCA_032273985.1 of Hypsolebias coamazonicus. Classification (NCBI taxonomy): domain Eukaryota; kingdom Metazoa; phylum Chordata; class Actinopteri; order Cyprinodontiformes; family Rivulidae; genus Hypsolebias; species Hypsolebias coamazonicus. Next base: position 15,964,536 of record JAVCKU010000052.1, on the reverse strand, counting down.
AATTTGGAGGGAAATCCATATTTAAGCTTCTTTGCCACTGTGGTGTGATTTGAGTATTTCAACACTTTGAAAACAGTCATGTAGACAGAATATGTTTTACAAATGAAAACAAAATTTGTTTGACAAAAATGTCCAGAGGAGTGCTGATGGGGCCTTAGTTTCATCGTATTCCCTCCATCCTGACTGAGACATTTACCATAAACTATACAATGTGCTGAACTTTGCTGTCAGAACAAAATGTCTCAGAACTTTAGATTATTCTGCAGAACATCTGTTGCTGATTTGGAGCTTGTATGAACCAGGCTTTAGACGTCAAACTGACATACAGATGATGTGATACTAGTTTCAGGACAATTATTTGCTTGAGCCTTTCATTAAAAAATAAAAATAAAAACTACAATAGAGATTTTATCTCGTTCCAGGGTGAGAGGAGTTGTGACTGTTCACACGATTGTTCAAACGCTGATCGTGCACTCGGAGCCCACGGATAAAGTGACTGAATGTTTGTTTTGTTGCTGAAGTTGTGTGTCTGTGCATGAAGGAACAAAAGTGTGGATGAGATCTCTCCACATATTTACAACAGAATGCCACGTTGTAGACCCTAAACCTGACAGCGCCTCAGTTCTGAACCTTTTCTAAGTTTTGACGTGGACCGACTCCAGTTCTAGTTTTCAAACTGCCGGGTTTCATTTTGAACAAACAGTTGCAGGTTGAGGCCTGAGGGCTTCAGACTGCTCAGTGAAAACGACTGATCTCTCATCCGGCAGTCTTTTTGCCTGATTCCTGGATTTTAGGCTCGTGTGGGGTCATTCACACCTCGGACCACTGAGGTTCAGTGACGAGACAAGAGCCCAGCTATATCTGACAAACGCAAGGAGATTATGTCCCAGACAAAATGTTTGAATAATGAACAAGACTGCAAAAGTTGTATTAAAGTCATTTGCGTTTTTCAATAAGACTCAAAATGTGAAAAATTATGATTTTTTTTAAATCACCCAAGTTACAAAATAAAAAATGTTTAGCTCACATAGAACGATTGTCGTCCAACTAGAGAAATAATGATTCCTCTGAAAATACAGCGCTGAAATATGCTGAAGAAGAAGAAACTGAAGTGTTGAAGCTTAAAGGACTAAATCACTGTCTGAAAGCTTAAAATATCCAAGTGCTAGCTAAAAGGCAAAAGCTGCAAAAGGCTGGCTAAAAATTAAAAAGGTGCATAATGGTAGCTAATAAATAAAAGTGGCAAAAGGCTAATTAAAAGCTAAAAGCATTTAAACGATAAAAACAGCAAAATGCTAGCTAAAAGTAGCAAAAACTAAATGTAGCAAAAGGATGGCTATGCTAAAAGTAACAAAAGGCTAAAAATTAAAAGAATGGTAGCTAAAAACTGCAAGTAGGAAAGGGCCAGCTGAAAACTAAAACGAAATAAAACATAAAAGTAACAAAATGCTAGCTAAAAGTAGCAAAAATAAAAAGCAGTAATTGACTAAATGCTTAAAGTAGCAAAAGGCTAACTAAAAATTAAAAGATGAAGAATGGTAGCTGAAAACTGCAAGTAGCAAAGGGCCAGCTAAAAACTAAAAGTAACTAAATACTGTATTCCAAAACTAAAAGTAGCACAAGACAGGCTAAAAGTAGCAAAAGGCTAATTAAAAATTAAAAGGTGAAGAATTATAGCAAATAACTGAAAATAACAACAAGCTAGTTAAAAGCTAAATGTAGACTAAAGATTAAAGTAGCTAAATGCTAGTAAAAAGTAGCAAAAACTAAAAGTAGCAAAAGACTGGCTAAAGGCAAAATGTAATAAAAGACTAAAATTTTTAAGTAGCAGAATATTAGCTAAAAATGTAAAGTCGCAAAAGTTTAATTAAAAGCTCTAAGCTAGCAAAATGCTAGTTAAAAGCACGGGTTATACTAAAGTACACAAGGTTGGCTAAAATCTAAAAAAAAAAAAAAAAGTTAAGATCTAAAAGTAGCTAAAGCAATAAGTAGCTAAAGGCTAGCTTAAAGTAGCAAAGGTTTAGCTCAAATGTCAACAGGAAGACAAAAATAGAGACGATCTGCCGCAGCACATTTAAAAGAGAACAGTATTTTTGAAGTAACTGATGAGAACTCAATGTATTTCTATGGGAAAGTATATTTGTAAATACATTTATATACTGTCAAAAATGTGAAATAATAAACAACGAAATCACAGCACACTGAATGTACTGAACGTTTTCATAAATAAATGTTTAAATGCAAAGTATGTGGAAGTTAGGCTGAAGTCACACTACGTATTGCAAATATTTAGGATGAATGTGCAACAAAGTCCAAAACAAGTCACAAAATATATTGTTCATATATGTTGAAACCTCATTTAAATTAATTTATGCACACAATGTTGACGCATGTTGGAATAAAATTCAGTTTTCAGAGTAAATAAAAGATAATGGATGGATGGATGTATAAACTGAAAGGAGGTGGCTCATTTGGTAGAGCTGTTTCCTGTTTCAGTGAGCCAGATCAAATCCCAGCTGGGGACCTTTCTGAGTGGAGTTGGCATGTTCTCTCCGTGCATGTGTGTGTTTTCTCCAGGTGCTCCGGTTTCCTCTCACAGATCAGAAACATGCACGTTAAGCTGATTGGTAACTCTAAATTGTCCCTAGGTGAGAGTGAGAGAGTGAAGGGTTGTTTGTCTCTATGTCCCTGTGATGGACCGGCGACCTGTTCAGGGTGTCCCCGCCTCTCAGTGACTCCTGGATACCAGTGACACTGAAAGCAAGAAATGGGTAAAGATAATGGGGAATATTTTTTGTATTAATGTTGTCAAATGCACTCCAGGCAGAGCAGACTACTGTGTTTCCTGCTCTTTCCCCATAAGACCAGTAAGAAAGTCAATTTAGAAAAGGTAAACAATTGAAAGAGTAAATCACAGTGTAGCACATAGATGCAGTGAAGGGATACAGATGGTAAATAATGCATGAAACATTCATCTTAGTCATGGCACTGTTTGTTAGTTTCACTATTGTTATAACACAAACAGAGTGAAACCAAGATGTCTTCATTCTTCTGTGTGGGATCAGGTGAAAGGCACTGTGTGTGTATGTGTATCAATTAAACTGAACCAAAATATGTTAAACTATTCTGTAATATAGGGGGAATTTGGGGTTTGGTCCAGTTTATGCAGAATGTAATGAATCATGGCCTATAGCTTTTCTTTTTTTACATTAATTTTATATTGACAACATAAACTGTTTGTGGAAGTTGTGTGAGTTTTTGGAAGGGGAGAACTCAAATGTATGCAGCAAGTGTGAATAAAATCTGTTTTATTTTATTTTATTTTTACAAAATATAGGACAGGGAGTGTAGAACCTAATCCAAAAGAGCAGCAAAAACCTCCCTTACCATGAAACATTAAATGATTTAAACTGAGATAAAATTCTGACAAGAAACAACCTAAAATAGGAGAAAACGAGGAACCAAACGTGTGGTCAACTAAGCTGGGGTCTGAAAGCCAACAGCTAATATTGACATGAACTGACACAAAAAAATAAAATGAAATATAAAAGTAACACAAAAGTTTACAAAATCCATCAAAGGAACCATGAAACAGAAAATCAAATAACAAAACCGCAGCCTAACTCTCAAATGATTATCCCAACTTAAACGTCTGTCGTTGTGTCGCTGCTGCGCAGGATGTGAACTGTACGCCTTCTGTGGAGCTCTGTTTGGGATCTGCAGCATGATGACGCTGATGGTGATCGCAGTGGACCGATACGTGGTCATCACCAGGCCTCTGGCCTCTCTCGGGGCCATGTCTCACAGAAAAGCTCTCAGCTTCGTGGCTGCAGCCTGGGTCTACTCTGCAGGTTGGAGCCTCCCACCCTTCTTTGGATGGAGTGAGTACCAAACATGCAAACGGACTTGAGGAAAGTCCTGTTTTTTTTTTATTTATTTTTTTATTATTTCTTTTGGATTTGTTCTGGAACACTGGCGCATTGCTCAATATCAAATGATGCACATTTTTGCTAACAGACTGTTTTACTGCGTGGGTCAGTTTTCTGGAGCAAAGGTTCAAACGATCATTTGCTGGATCTGGATCTGAAATTCATAAATCGTTAATTATGTTGGGGGAAAAAAATGAAAATGCTCCACCTTTGAAAGTGCTTTTATTGATCTTTCTGTGTAATAAAACCAAAGGAAACAAATCAGCTGTTATGAACAAACACAACGTATAAATGAAATATTATTAACTTTTTATCGGCCACCTGTCCTCACAGTTGCATTTGATTCATTTGTGTAAGTATGAATAAAATGTCTACAAATAATAATACAGCAAATTAATACAGGAAATTTATTTGTCAGTTAAAGTCACAAGAACTGAGTGATATTTGAATTGTTTTAAATTTGAAGGAAAAAGAAATGTGTAAATGCAAAAAAAAAAAAAACATCTTAAACAGAAATATGCAGCTAGTTATTGAGATTTTAACATGATAATGGTGCTGATCATCAACTGCCCCAGCTTTGCCGATCCAAGCTAAAAGCCAATCATTCATGATTTTACCTTTAATTAGCTCCTTTGTCCAAACACCTAACCTCTGATCTTTTTTAGTTCATCCCTTTATTTTAGAGTAATATAATTTTAGTTATGAAATATATTGAATCCTGGGAATTATTTAAGTGTAACTTATGGTTCATTGATGATAAATCCAACAGCTTCATCTTAATTTGAGACTTGATTAGCTTAATTTACAAAGTATACACCTGCTAAGATTAATTCTTATTTTGTCAAACTTGGTTACCAAAATGAGCCAAAATGCAAAGACTTTGTCTGAGGCACGTGCCACTTTCAGCTGATAGATTAACTCAAGTCAGATGTACCACCTGATATAGTATACCATAGTTTTTTGTTTTTTTTCTTTCAGCTTCTCCCTTTTTCAGGGGTCGCCACAGCAAACTAAGTCGCATGAAAATTTGGCAATTATTTTTACACCAAATGCCCTTCCTAATGTAACTACAGACCACAGAGCTACCACAGCCCTCTGTGTGGAGCAGAGAGCTGCCATAAGGTGCATGGGGGAGCAGATGGTGGGAGTTAAGGGCCTTGCTCAAGGGCCCAGAGTGGGACAAATGATGGTGGAAGCAGGTGTGGCTAATTCACATCTCCCCCCCACACATTTTGATGTTGTCTGTACATCTGTTTCTCTTTCCACATCAGAATCAATAATGATAGAATGACCCAACCTTCTTTCTGGCTTCAAAGTTAGCCAGCTGGTAAGAGAAGTCTACACTAAATGATGTAGTTATCAGTTTTTTGTTAAGAAAAATCAGAAGAGATACAATATTTTACATTTAAATTATGATATTGTGGGACCAGATTTGGTCATGGTCAAGGTGTCATTCTTGTCATTCACATCACATGTGGCACATGAGGTGGAACGAAACTATGTACACAGGGTCCCAGTTACATCCAACAAAAATACAAATTGTAAAGAAGAAAAACAGCTATAAGATCTAAGATATGAACTAAGAAATATGCTCAACGAAGAATATATTAAGCATTAATAGTTAATGCTCCTCAATGCTCCTCAACCTTCTGAAAAGTGCGTGTGCTGGGTGAGTGGAATCTTTCATGATGCAAGTGGCCCTGCATTTGCCCCGCGGCTATTGAGTTTGACATGTGATAAATGCTACATTTTGAACCAAATGCAAAATGTTTATAGAATGTGGTTCTACTGCATTTACCTGTTGGCGTTCAGTAACGAGTGCATGTTCTCCTGAAGGTGCCTACGTCCCCGAGGGTCTGATGACGTCATGTTCTTGGGATTATATGACGTTCACCCCTTCGGTTCGCTCCTACACTATGCTGCTCTTTACCTTCGTTTTCTTCATTCCTCTCTTTATCATCATCTTCTGCTACTGCTGCATCTTCAGAGCCATCCAACGCACGACACGGTTGGTTCACACACTTTGTACTCTCATTTATCCATTGGCGAGCTCATGTGTCATAGCAATGAGCTTTTATAAAATAAAGGGTTGAAGAGCACATCAAAGTTGGCATTTAGGTCAAGTTGCAAATTATATTGTGAAAAAGTCTGTGCTTGGCAGGGCAATAACAAAGATCAACTGTAAGGGGACCAAAGAGTCGGCAAAGAAGTTCCATAAAATGAGAAGTGAGTGGAAGATGGCTAAAATCGCCTTCATCGTCATCCTGCTGTTTGTCATCTCCTGGGCGCCGTACTCCTGCACAGCCCTTACTGCGTTTGCAGGGTAGGTAGACAAGTTTGTGCACTTTGCTGTCTGAAATTCTGTAAAAACATGGGAATATTTTTGATGAATCTATCCATCAATTATCTTCCACTTGTTTTGAAGTCGGGTTGCGGGGGCAGCATCTTGAGCAAATAAGTACAGACATCTCTTTCTATAGCCTCCTCTTCCAGCTCTTCTGGGAGGACTCCAAGTGTTCCCAATCTCTCCAGAATGCCCTGTGTCTTCCCTGGGGTCTCCTCCCAGTCAGACATGCCTGAAGCACCTCCCTAGGGAGGCACCCAGGGAGCATCCTTACCAAATGCCTGAACCACCTCAACTGGCTCCTCACGATGTGGAGGAGCAGTGATTCTACTCCGAGTCCCTCCCGGACAACCAAACCTCTCACCCTATCTCTAAGGGAAAGTACAGATACCCTGCAGCCGAAACTCATTTCAACTTCCTGTATCCACAATCTCATTCTTTCCGTCATGAACTTTCGGTCACTACCCAGAGCTTGTGACCATAGATGAGAGTAGGAACATAGATCAACCGATAAACAGAGAACTTTGTCTTACAGCTCAGCTCCCTCTTCACTACAATGAACCAGTACAAAGTCTGCAATACTGAAGATGCTGCACCAATCTGTCTGTCAATCTCACGCTCCATTCTTCCCTCTCTTGTGAACAAAACCATGAGATACTTGAACTCCTGCGCTTGAGGCAGAACCTTACCCTCGACCTGAAGAGAGCAATCCACCCTTTTCTGACTGAAGACCATGGCCTCAGATTTTCGAGGTGCTGATTCTTATCCCAGCCGCTTCACACTATGCTACGAACTGCTCCAGTCAGAGCTGAAGATCACGGCATGATGAAGCCAACAGGACCACATCATCCATAAATAGCAGAGATGGAATCCTGAGGCTATCGAACTGGACTACCTCCGCCCCCTGGCTGCACTGAGAAATCCTGTCAAAGTTATGAACAGAATCAATGACAATGGACAGCCCTGACAGAGTCCAGCTCCCATCATGAAGGGGTCTGTCTTACTATTGACAATGCGAACCAAACTCTCGCACCACTTGTATATGGACCAAACAACCCATAACAACGGGCCCCCAATCCCATACTCACGGAGCACCCCCATAGTGTACCATGAGGAACACGGTCGAATGTCTTTTCCAAGGCCACAAAACATGTAGACTGGATGGGCAAACTCCCATGACCAGTCGACAACCCTAGTGAGGGTAAAGAGCTGGTTCAGTTTTCCACAGCCAGGACGGAACACGCTTTGTTTCTCCTGGATTTGCGATTTGACCAACGATCGGACTCACATATTTTTGATGAATTTAGTTTATTTTAAAACAGTGCTGAGATGAATTTATGTCATCCTGTTTTATGGTGTTGGTAATCTCAGCAAGTCGAATATTCTTTCAGGTTTAAACTCAGAATGGATTATGTAAATTATTTGCAGCAGCTCCAAGATTCTGCAAATTTTTTTTATATTTCTGTTGATATTTTGAGCATGAACATAATCCTCTAAATTCATTAAAAACACAACTTCACATTTTACATCTTTCATCTTGAAACCCGTTGGCAGAGATTTTCCAAAGCTTTTAGAAACCTGTGGAACACCAAAAAACGTAATTTCCTAAGATTTATCTAGTCAAAAACATGTTTATCTTCTTCTTTCTTTCTTCTTCTTTCGGCTTTTCCCTTTTCAGGGGTCGCCACAGCGAGTCATCCTCCTCCATCTCACTCTGTCCTCTGC
>JAVCKU010000052.1:15887903-15901224 GCA_032273985.1 Hypsolebias coamazonicus | reverse complement strand
AGTCCAGTTGTTTCTGTATTGAACCTTTTTTGATTTTATCATGTCCTGGATGACTGAGAATCTTCACCAGCTTAATGTATAAGTCACTTTGTATAATTTTTAATTTGCCTTTGCTGCTTTATTGATTTGTGTTCAAGTTTGATTCATGACCCTAAATGTTTGAAGGTTAAGTAAGGACTGCAGGTCATTGTTGTACTTACTGAGAAGGTGGTAGTTTGAGTCCCTCTCGTATTTGAAGGTCAGTCTTCCATAACTGACATGATTGAGATTCTTCAGCCACTCAAAGTAAGAAACAGTCACACCACCAGCATTCAGGTACATGTCCTGCAGGAAGAAACACCAAGAGTTGTCCTACTTTTCAAGAAAATGTTCTGTTTGTTTGTTTGTTTGTTTGTTTGTTCTGAATTTCAGTTTATTCACAAGAGAGTACCACAAGGTTCTGTAATAGGCTCGTTGTTATTTACTGTATCTTATATACTGGTACTAATGATTTTGGAAAGGATATTTTAAATGCAGCAATTCATTTTTATGCAGACGACACAGTCACATATTGTTTTGCACCTACGCTCACAGAAGTGTTTGCATACATGCAGAATGCATTTAATAGAATACAAGAACCACTTTGTCAGCTTCAACTTGTTTTGAATGTTGACAAAACAAAGCTAATGTTTTTAAGCAACACAACAACAGCAAGATCAAACCAATCAGTCATCACCACTAGTGATGGTCAACAAATTGAACTTGTATCTACGTTCAAATATCTGGGATTTTTAATTGATAACAAATTGTCTTTTAAAGCACATATTCAGTTTACTGTATATAAACTGAAGCTTTTACTTGGATTTTATTTTCAAAATAAATCCTGCTTTTCTTTTAGAGTAAAACAGAAATTGGTGGAGTCAACTTTTCTTCTGATTATTGAATATGGCCATCTATTATACATGAACACCTCTGCTCAATGGCTTCACATGCTGGTTAGCGTGCATCATGGCACTTTGCGGTTCATTACAAATTATGGAGCCCCTCTCTCTATCTTTCCTTTCTTTCTTGAAAAATTCATAATAATGGTGTGAAGAGGATGGCTGTAAGGTGAGAAGGGAGGCCATCGAAAATGGAAAAAAAAAAAAAATTATGGAGCCCCAACTCATCACTGTCTCTTGTATCCTAAGGTAAAATGGCCGTCTCTGCATGTAGATCAACTTGGCCACTGGTTTGTTTTGATTCACAAGGCTATTCTTAAGTTGACAGCACCTTATCATTCATCTTTGTTAACTTTAAAGAACACGACCTACAGCCTCTGGTCTCAAGACTTTTAAAATTTTAGTGTTGCTCATGTCAAAACAGAAAAGGACAAGAACGCCTTCAGCTTTTCTGTTCCAACCTCATGGAACAGTTTGAAATCAAATCTTAAACTTAGAACACTTGTATCTCTGAATGTATTTAATACCATGATAGATCCCATTACGTTCAATTTGCAGAAGTTCAATTGTTTTAATTGAGTAGTTTGTTTTAATCAGAAGTCTATATTTATTGTGACTATGTGTTGTAACTGAGTGTTTTTTTTTATTTATTTTATTCCCCTTCTCTCTGTATGCTGCCAGTCTTGACCAGGCCTCTCTTGTAAAATAGATATTTTGATCTCAATGGGACAAACCTGGTTAAACAAAAGGTTATTATTATTATTATTATTATTACTATTATTATTAAAACGTATTCTGTAATCAAAAACTGTCTTTATGATCTGACTATGTAAAAATGTGTCAGAAAAGATATGTTTGTGATATTATTATTATTATTTTATACACATTAAAACACCTCAAAACACATAACCTAAAGAAATAGTTTTCTCTTTCACCTTCAAAGTTTTGACCAGCAGTTTTTGTGTTTTGTGGTGGTCTTTAGTAAAACTAGATGTTCCAGAACACATATGTCACTCTTAACGTAAAGTCAATTTAAAAAAACTTTCTTAATTAACATTTACCACTACCAGTATTTAACAGTTTTACAGTTAAAATTTACCCTGCTTCAACAGGACAGTGTGATTTAAAGCACAGGGAACACACAGGGAATGTCAGACACTGGTTTAAATATTAACTGGTGCTCAAAGTCCTTGGAATCGTATTCTAATCTATAATATTGATCCAAACTAAGCAAAAGTTTTGACCGTAAAGTTTATCTTTGTAAAAATTGAAGCTGGATGAGGGAAGCTGAATGTAAAATCCATAAAATTCAACTTTTCGTTTGAAGACAGACTATGGCTTTACCTAAAGATTTAAAGGAAAAATACATATACAGTATATAAGTGTGCATTTCTATGAGAGTTTGCTTACAGGAATCACCATGACGTTGTTCTCCAGGAAGACCTTGTCAGCACCTGGGGTGGTGGGTCCATTGGCGCCCTCAGCAATAATCTGACAAAAACATCCAAACATTTGACGACTTCTCCTACACGTTATGCGACCCTCAAATCATTTAAATTCAGATGACAACTTAAAAAGATCATAGCTTCACACGTTTACCTTAGCTTTGATTCTGGGGGCATTATTGCGTGTGAGCTGCTTTTCTCCGGCAGCAGGGATCAGGATGTGGCAGTCAGCCTCCAAAATGCTCCCTTCATAAGGTTTGGCTCCTGGGAAGCCCACAATGGTGCCATGTTGCTGCACAAAAGAAACACAAATATAACAAAAGATGTTCTGGGGAAAAATTAATATGCAGCGATGATAAGATATTATGTATGAAAATAAACAGGAGTCATTTCCTTTGATTAAAGAATAAAAACAGTTAAAGACCCAGCATTCCTTAAAGAAACAGAAATGGCAGACGTGTAGCCGTTTTGATCAAACTTTGAAAAAATGCTGTGTACCACATCAAAGTTTAACTAAACGTCTAAAGAATTTACTAAATTAAATTTTAATTTTTGTGTACATCGATTAGATGTAGTGGACATCTTGAAGCGGACTGATTCTAAGAGTTTATCAGTTGTAGATGAACATGAGCAAAATCATGAATGTCCGCCGTCGCTTTTCAACGGTCGGAAATAATAAAAGTAAAATACAGAAGTGAAAAGATGGGCAGCTGTTCTGGTACCAGTTTATAGTCCTCCAGCTGTTTGGGGTCGATCCCGTCTGGGTTGTAGATAGCTCCATCGATCTCGCCAACACCGACGCACTTGGCGCCAAACCTGTGCAGGTATCTCATGGAGTGAAGACCCACATTACCAAAGCCCTGTGAGAAGACAAAAAATGGTAAACTCACTACAGTCCAGCAAATTGCATCTTGTTGGAAACGCTGGTAAAAGTTTTAACCCACTTTACTCAAGAGCAAAGGAACTTCAACTACAGCGCATACTTTGGTGCCACCATGTGGCCAGAGTGGGCTACAACATAATCTACTGTAAAGTGAAAGGAGTCCATTTTATCAGCAAAGTATTTGTAATCTGCTGTTTCCACATTAAGATCCAAATGATAAGAGTGGACAGTTGTCTTTAGATTAAAGAACAAACAGTGTGTGATACGCCCTTAATACCACATAAATCTCAAAGGAAATCTAATCTCAGAGCAAAGTAATCCTCCCAACACATACAGAGATTACACAGTTGAAAATCCACGCCATGATTCAACGGTCGTCCCTACTTCACTTCAGTAATGTCTTTGTGTTGCTCTCTCTCACACAAATATACAATCAACAAAAAAACATCCTTTGGAAAAGAGAAATGCATTTGATTAATGTTAGTGGAAAATCCAAAGAAGCTGCAGCTCTCTGGCGGTGAGTGAAATGCATCCAGACGTTGCAGAGCCATTCCAGAATATCAAATTGCATTGTCTTGAAAAGCGATAATTATAGAAAGCATTCTGGGAAAACAGCAGAGGCCACTGCTGAGGGTCGTCCTACCAATGTGCTGAGGTTTAAGTGTTTATGACTTGTGAGAAACTCTCATATGATGAATGAAAGTGAAAATGTTTGTGCCAACAGAAACAGTTCCCCTTTCACAGACTGGTGCCATTTGAGAAAGACTTCATGTCCCTTTCAACTTTTATTTCACCATACTCACAACGTTTTAGAGTTATAATATTTCACTGATTGGATTTTAACACCAGCACTTATTTACCAAACATGTTCTGTTAAAGTGTCTCAAAAAGCTGCAGGGGCTGGGCCTGTTCCTGCTGCTTGCTCAATCTTCTCTTACTGAATCATCATGTTCCACAAACAAAGAGGGGAAACTTCAGCTCACTGCTGTCTGCTCGGACTAAAGAGATGAGAGCCAGGCTGAAGCAGATGGTGTGGTCTGATTGATGTGCAGCTCTAAAACCTTTAAATAAAAACTGCTGTGTGGAGCAGTCAGAATATAACCACAGAAATGTTAGCATGGCTTTATGTAAAATGTTTGTATTAAAAAAAAACGCATGCGTCGAGGTACCTGGATGACGAAGGTCTTGTCCTGGAAGCCAGGCGTGAAGCCCAGCATGCTCATATAAGACGCTTCGTTGATGAAGTTCTCGATGCCGTGGAAAACTCCACGACCGGTGGCAGAGATGCGCCCGTGGATTCCTCCCTGGCTGATGGGTTTTCCTGTCACACATGCATGCGCGTTGATGTCCTACGCACACATGCAATGAAGACGTGATTATATTTGTCAGAGACTGTACTAATATGTACAAAGCACATGTTTAGTCTCTATAGAACTGCAAATGAAGGTAGCTGCTTGTTTGCAATGCTTTTTGTTTGTCTTCTATTATTTTTTTGTTTCCAAAAGCTGTGTAGTAATGTAGTTATGAAATGTCTTGTTGAATAAATGGACATAATGTGCTGCTTTAATTAGTATTTAAGGTGGTTTATCATAACTTTTTTGTAGATCGTTAAGACACACGGTATTGCTTTTTTCTACACACTTTTTGTTTTTGTGATTGTTTTTATAACGTACTTATTCTGTGTATTTTTATGTACTAAGAAACGATCTTCAATATGAGTCTATAGATTTTTTAAACAGGTGTTTCATGGGAAACAGTTATGGATCTTTAAAGTTGGTGACTCTGTATTGGGTGTTTGTCAAGCTGAAAAAAGCAGTGACCAGAAACATCCATCCATCTGTCCATCCATCCATCCTCTTTACCCACTTCTACCTTTCTGCGTCACAAAGTCACTGGGTGTGTTAATCTTATTGTTCTTCACAATACTGAGATACCTCTAAAAACTAAACACAGCCCCCCCCCCCAAAAAAAAAAAACTGCTCCTAAACCCTCAGTGACTCCTGCTATCAAACCTAATAATTAAAGAATAAGCAGTTTGATGTTTAATTTATTTTTCTCTCTGCACCAGTTCCCACTTCTGGTGAGTCACACTTCCTATAAATGCAGCAACATTTTTTGTGGTGCCAACTGAGCAGAACATGGTGGAGCTGAATATCTACAGCCTTGTGCACTCAAGATACCCAGCACAAGAACGTGTACTACAAACCTCTGTCAGGGCTGTCTGACACAGACGAGACTGAAAAAGTTAAGCTGAGACTCAAACAGAGAATAACATAAACCAGTCCAGTTGTGTTGATTTTTAACCTTTGGGCGTAAGCAAACTTGTAACTACTTTCAAACATTGCCGACAGATTAAGAAAACTTGTATTTTTTCCACATTAACTCCAACTAGCTGGTTTCAACCATTTTTGCTCAAACACCGATGAACTTTTACATAAAAAGGCCTCAGTACTAGAAGTTGTTTAAAAGAAATAAATAAATAAAAGAGGAGGAGGAAAGTTTCCATGGTCGTTTAGGAAGGGAGAGGCAGGAAATTTCCCTTCGTGGTTTAGATGTGACTCACTCCTTGTTTCTAATTTGGCCTATTTTTACAATCTGTACCAAAATCTCAGCCAACTCAGACAGACGGGTCATGAATGTCTGGGAACTCACAGTGTGTGCAATGGTGTTGGCATAAGTGTCTGCGATCCAGGACATTTCCCTTTCTCCGGTGCTCATGTCGGGCGCTGGGACATCGATGCCAGGCCCTGGTGAACAAAGACAGCAGGAAGAGGGGAGGGACAAGTGATAGAGCTTTAGTCAAATGTGCAAATCACTATGCAGGAAGGTTCTCCACAAGATGGTTAAGAGAAAGTACAAAACCAACCAGGACTTTTAACTTGACAACTAAATGCACTTGCTCATAGTCAAATAGTTTTATAGTTTATTTAAAATAGTGACTGAAATGGTGATTTGTGTCTTCATCTCATATTGATGTGCCTTTAAAAGCCATTGATCCACAAACTGAAGCATAGAAGAGTTGAAACTAAATACAATTCATGATAAACTGAATGGGCAGGACAAGGAAAAAGTCATTTCAATTTATTAACTGGACAGTTAAACATCACCAAGTTACACACTTATTGCTGACAACAAAATAAAGTGTCCTAATCCTTAAGCTCAATGACAGTTCAGTATTGTTTATGTTGCATTAAAAAAAAATTATAACATTTTACAAAACTTAAAAGCATGTCTGTGTTATAAAGTTTACTATCAAACAGTTCAACAATTTCTAAAAAGGTAATTTGACAATAAAACTTTGGATTTGCATGTTGTGGTTTTGGATTGTTTATTGCTTGCAGACAATTTGTTGAGTTTAAATATATCAGTCAGCTGCCAGAATTTTACTACAAGCTATAGAGTCAGTTTGTGCATTACACATGAGCACATCTGCTAATTTATACTTTCATTTCAATAGGATTCAGGAAAAATACTCTTTATTGGATTACATATGGTTCACAGGCAGCTTATTTTCAGACTATAAGGCGCAATTAAAATCCTTTAATTTTCTCAAATCAACAGTGAGCTTTATAATCCAGTGCGCCTTATTTATTAATTCTGGTTGTGCTTACTGACCTTGAACCAATTTAATGTGGTGCACGGCGCTCAAAAATCTGTCAAAATGTTTTAGTTTCACTTAATGCGACTTATAATCCGGTGCGCCTTATAGTCCAAAAAATATGGTAATTATTTTGTAAATTCAAACCTAAACAAAATGTTTGCAAAACTGCCTGCTCAAACATTTAAACTTAAAGTCTTAATAAGGTCAAAGGTCTGGAACAACTAGCGAAAAGCATTTTTTTTTAAAATAAATTTACTTACAACTTACAACAAAAAGATACTGCACTGTTTGCCTAGAGTCGTTCACTTATAAACCTAAGCTAACTTTTGATAGTAAAGCTTAATGTAGACTGCACGGTCATTAAAAATGATACTATCAGGAATTTTGATTTAAAATACATTACATTCATTTCATGTCTCAACAAAATAGAATGTAATTTGCTTTTACACAAGAATAAACATATTAAATAAACTGAAATTACAGGGAACAGAACATTAACATCAAAACATGTTTGCCCTGAGACAGTAAACAAATACATGTAGTGAAAAAAATGTAAAGTCTGCCTTCAATGAGCTGCAAAAACCTCGGCACAAATTATATTGTAAGACAGAGAAACTATTCATTTGTCAAGTGATCGCCATTTTGAGATTTTAGCTACGTTTATTGTTGGGAATGCACTTAAAAACATATGCAGTGGACAAATTAAATGCCTATTTCTCCTTTTCTATGCATATTTAGATAAACTTTCAAGTTGACACAAAAACTCCCAAATAAGCACAAATCTACTTCCATTTAACACAAATGTTTAGTTCTCTGAAGGATTACATTCATCCCTCACCACTACAGACATCGTAACACAGTAAATGTTTTGTGCAAACGGAGTTCGAGCTCAGATAAACTTACCAATGAAACCCTTTTTAGCCAGCTCAATAGTGAATCTCCTGGTAATCTTCTCCAGCTCATTATCCTGCAACAAAGCGTAAAAAATTTACATCTTTGCAACAAAACATGTTACACTGAAACTCCAACTGAGGCTGCATCAGATGTCGAGACGCTGCAGATGTTTGACAAAACAGAAACTTATTTTCCTGCTTAACTCTGAGCTTTTCCTAGTACTAAACAGAAGATGCATTTAAACATGAACTGAAGATTACTAAAAATTAATTTGCATTACACTTGTTTATTTAAATAAATATTAATGTTAGGAAAAGAGAAGACCTCATGCGTTATCTTTAAATGCCTAATAGATCTCTGAATCGCTCTTTTCCAGCCTTTGTTCAACAGTTTTTGCTTTCATTATCCACCTAAACAAATAAGTATAAAATCAAATACTCAGTGTTTTTGTTTTCTGGTGATACTGAGTCAATCTGTGTGTTTGGATTAGATAAAAACCAAGGAAGGCAGGAAAACTGATCCATCGGCTTCCAGCCCTGTGGATTATTTATTTTAGATTCTGCTGCTCCAGTAAATACGACATGTTTTAAACATGTCTGTGTATTTCTACAGGTCAATCAGAGGGAGGAGACTGAGCACAGGAAGTCTTACAGAGTAATTCTTCGTGTTGATCTTGACTCCAGCTTTGGCTCCTCCAAATGGCACATCTGGAAGAGCATAGTAAACACAATTAGTACTGGTATGTGCATGCTTGTTTCGTACTGTGTTAATAGGAAACGAAGCAGAAGAAAAAAAATGCTTCACTACTGCAAAGCATTATCATATGTGCAATGATCTAACATTTTAGAGGAGCAGTAAGAAACTTAGCGATGCAAGGCTATCTGGTGAGAATCAGCCAAAAGCTTTGTGCAAAGCAAAGACAAATACTTACCAACAACGGCACACTTGTAGGTCATTAGAGAAGCCAAGGCTTTCACCTCATCCACAGACACTTCTGTACTGTAACGGATACCTGAGGAAAACACATCAACACGGAGTCATTTACTGAGCAGTCACCATGAAAGAAAAGCTAAAAACAAGCTATAAAGAATGCATATCGCCCGCCAAATTTAACGCCAAACTTTTAGGCTAAGTTCATCTTATGATGAGAAAGGACAAGGTTGCAGCTGCACAATATCGTGCAATGTCATAAGATACCAAGCTCAAAGTTGTGAATGACTGATACTAGCACACCGATTATTTTCACACTTTATATAAAAAAGACTGAATTAAACCCGTTGTGTGTTTTCTAAGTGGATTTGGATGTATAGCCATCTTGAATTAGGCTGACAATTACATTTTTAGTCAGTTATAGAGCTAGACTCAATGATCATTTCATGAAAGTTTTGTTTAAATCTGTCCAGTTCATGAGTTGATTTGCTAACTGACAACAGGGTTGCACAATCAAGCGCTCAGATTAAGTGTTATGGATTGTTCTCAGCTACTATCATGAAAAATCTTAGCTCAGTACATGTATCTTTAAAACTGAAAGACATATAGTCCCGTTTGTGTTTTTTAGATCAGATGGCTATGGCAGCCATCTTGAATTGGAAAAGTAATCAGTTGCACATCCTTTCTGCAAGTTTTGTTAAAATCTGTAGTTCATGAGGTATTTTGACCACATACAGACAGGCACCAGGGTACAGTCATTATGTTGTTCTGAAACTGCCTCCAGTGCCAGCTTTGTGTGTGACTCTTATGTACTGAGTGGGTGGAGACTGAGTACACCAACCACAGCACGCCATTCTGACCCCAGCCCTCGAGCTGCAGTCTTTCCATCCTGTTGTCTGGCGTTTACTGCTGTTACTACAGTAACATATGAACTGCTGAGAGCATTAAACCAGGCTACGTGTGTCAAACGACTGCTTTCATTTGGCTCGACGCCTGTTTTGAGTGTAATCTAACAAAAACAGGAAAAATTGCACCCTTAGAGTTAGCGTTCACAGAAAAATCTAAAAGCAACCTGTACAAAGAGAGGACTGCAAGATCCATGACATGGCTTATTTTGTGCCATTTACAATCATTTGTGTGATTACAGCCCGAGACAGTTCCCCCTCGTCTATCATTACTGCAAAATTAAATTACCGTACATCATAGTCATGCAAGTCAAAAAAAAAAATTTAAACAAAGCATCTTTCAGATGCATCTGAGGCGCTCCCTCTCTTCCATTCATCCAAAGATCAGCTGAGCAAACTCAGGCCAGAGGACAATTCAGAACTCACTGATCAAATTAAATGAGAAGAGGCCTGGCTGCCAAACCATCCCCCATTCAAACACCCATTTATCTACCCAACCAGCGTCCCGCCACGGCAACAGAAACCAACACAACTCTGTAAACACATTCTTCTGAATTAGAGGGAAAACACGTAGGGAGGAAAAGCAAGGCAGAAATTAGTGTTCGTGTAGTCAGAGCAAGCTTATTTCTACAGCCAACCTTGAAAGCACAACATGTTCAGTCTGCTGGGACCATGGCATTCTGGCAAGAAGTAAAGAAACTACAGTAGTATTAGTAGCTGTATTGATGGTAGTTGCCATTTTTGTCCTCTTGAACTACATAACATGTTCAAATGATATATATAAACAAGATTTAATAAAGTTTTTTTTAGGTTAGGATGCCAAATTACAACACTAAAGCTAATAAATAGTACATGAATATTGCTATATAAATTGATCAATAGCCTCAGACAAATAGTTATTAATGTATACGAGTGTTTCTGTACAGTGCCCTGACATGATTTCTGTTGTGACTTGGCGCTATACAAATAAACTAAACTAAATTCAAGTTTATTCTGTCCAGAACAGACTATTTGAAATAGCAGATTTTCAAATCTAAAAGCACATATGTGGTGTCCAACATAATTTTCATCTGTTAATTATGGTTTACAATCATCATTTCTGCTTATTTTATTTATTTATTTTACAATCTACAGAACTAGTGGTTTCTGTGACAGTGATAAAAATGTTCAGTTTATTCCTTCTCTCTCTTTTTTTTTTTTTTTTATTTACAGAAAGGAGAAGAATGTTAACCATTTATTGCCTGTCCAGCAAAAAGCAGTTTAGTCCAGTTCAACTGCTGTCAGAATATTAGGAGAGGTGGATGAGTGCGCACGCACACGCATTCAAGTACAAAAACACCCTCTGCACTTTGTAGTTTGATCTGAACTTAGCCAAGGATCTACAATCAATGATTAAACCCCCTAAAGATAACAGCTCATATTAATTTCCTTACAGGGCATAAAAAAATTAATATCCCATGACTTTATTATTTGGTAACCTGAGACAGTAAACCCTTAGCTCTTTCAAAAACCATAAAAAAGAGGCTGTTTTTATGTTTGAGTCAATGTCAAACAACTCCTAATTTACTGGCAAGATCAGTTCTAGTAATTGCCATTTAGTTTAGGGATTACCAAGTTTTGTAAAATTCATTGATGCAACAAGTCTTATTGTTAACCTACTTTTACAATCATTACCTGCTAGTTTACCATGGATCAGGTGACAAGTAATAGGGAAGTTCATCATTTGTACCATTGCACTAGACTGAGGAGACCCCAATTCAGAGCAGTATTTTTTTATTTGAAAGAAATCAAATAATTTTAGTTTTTTTTTTCTTCTTTACAAACCAAAGTACTACAGTACAATGTGTATATCTTGCCTTTACAGAATAGGTCTACTAAGCAGGAGGAACAGAAGATTCACAAAGTTTTCACCAGTCTGCTGTTTGCTCTTCACCACTGAAACATGCCCACTGAATGGATGGCCAGCTAACCAAAAGGTGCGTCTCTTCCTCTAAACTGGCTACTTTCCAAAACGCCCTCTTCTCATGCTGCACTGCTGACAAATAGAAGTGCCTACACAAACCATCCACCTCCCTCCTCAACACTCAAGTCTGTCCTCCTTCTAGACATCATTTCTTACTTTTCACAATTTATCCAAAGTATTAGCTCAAAAACCTTGAGCTGCAAAATTGTCCACACCTTGAATATTTGAGCTGCTCCAAACGTTTTACTTGCAGTGGATAAATAATATGCACTTCAGTTATTCATGTGTTGTAAGCAGCACATGTGGCAAATGCTCAGTGGGCATAATGTCCGTTACCTTCAGGATAACACACCTGAGACAACCTTTAGACCACAGGGGTGTCAAACTCACTAACAAAAGGGGGCCAAAGTTAAAAACTTTTTTTCAAACTGAGGCCGGTTTCAGAATCAACATGAACTCAAGTTAGATACCAAACATCTTTTCTTGGTTGCAGTTTGTTTGGTCTCGTTTGACGTTCTCTGTTGCACTTTTGATATCATAATCAAAGATTATTGAAAAAAAAATGATAAAAGTATTTTACATTTAAAATAACATCTTGGTGGCCAGATAAGATGTCATTGAGGGCCACATTTGGCCCCCGGGCCTTGAGTTTGACACATGCTTTGGGGGAAAAAAAAAACTAATATACTGAAATTGACAATAAAATAAACTGGTACAGTCATCCAGATTTAAGCTAAACAAACCTTGCTCATAAACAATAATGCTCATCTGTATTCTGTGATCAATACATATAAAAAAATGGGGCCTGCTGAAGACTGAAGTTACCGGTAGCTGTGATCTAAAAGCAGCTACAGGTAACCCGGAAGGTCACATGTCAGTAAATATTCACACACGAAACAAAGAACATATACACCTTATCCTTGTTAAAAATACATAATGTACTAACAGAATGAATAAAAGTTGTGGCGTTGTCCAAAACTGAAATATTGGAGCCTGAACTGACAGCAGCTACAGTTGTTAGCCAGCTAACGTCTTTGCTAACTAATGCTAACGTAGCCGGTTTATGCTAGCTGTCAAAACCCGGGCAAAAGATCAGGACTGGATCACTTCTTACCCCCTTTACATGGAGTTCTGTGTTGGCTGTGCTGGGCCCGGTACCCCTCCACCACCTCCCACTCTCCGTTATCCCTCTTGATGGGGAAAGACACGCTCAGGACGTGATTGCAGGGCTTAATGATGCGCAGGATGCCCCGCACACGGTGCCGCTTCTGTTCGGGGGTCTCCCTGGTCTTCAGGTCCTCCACCAGCTTGTCCTCCACGATGGCTGCGCCGCGGTCGAAGAAGCCCTCGACCATCTTGAAGAAGTTGGGGTCGTCCGGTTGCTCCGCTGCGTCGGCATAGCGACGGACCCGCATCAGGGAGGAGGACGCCGGGAGAGCGGAGTCCACGCAACCCGAGGCCAGGACACTACCCGCTGAGCGGCTCAACAGCTCCCCGAAATACCGATACATGGCTAAGAAGAAAAACAAAGTAACCGTGTAAACAAACTAATTACAAATAAACAACTACGGAACGAGGACGGCGAGGGTGACGACAGGAGAGAGGGGGCAGAAAGAGACACAGCAGCTCCTCACTGTGTCTCGTCCTCTGGCAGAGTGGGAAATGGGCACACTGTGACAGTTGGCTTTAAAAGGCAGCGCGAGCCAACGAGCTCTGCACGCGGAAGAGGAGGAGCAGGCACGCGCTGAGTGACAGCGCGCGCTCCCGAGGTCACAAAGCC
>JAVCKU010000052.1:15821168-15833288 GCA_032273985.1 Hypsolebias coamazonicus | reverse complement strand
GTTTCGAATTACGAACGGATCGACCTACGAACGGTTCTTAGGTCCGGAACCCGTTCGTAACTCGAGGACTACCTGTATATGCAATTACAGAGATGGATGAAGCTAACCGAGCACGCAGAAGAGGCAGACGACACAGAAGAGACAGCAGGAGAGAGTGAGAAAGAGAGATTTCAATCCGTTAAGCTCTGGGACAGCAGCAGATCCTCTTATGCAACAGTCCGACTCACAGGCGTGCACACATTCCCTTCCAGCATGCATTGCTGAACATGAGATACAAAGAACACAAGCAAATACAAATACACCCCCCACCCCCCCCATTCCTTTCTCCTTTGGTCCACCAACTATAGGTATTGTAAAGAGACCAATCTACAAGAAGTATAACGAAAGAAGAGCTTTTATAGCTGTGAAATGCTTCTAATGTGAAATATTGTGCACATAAACGTTTTCCTTCCTGGACTTTGTTTAGTGGCACAGTGAATTAAGTTAAAGTTTGCATATTAGAGCTAAGATTTGATTTATCTAACTTGGTTTTGTTTTCTTCTGCTGCCGGGTTTGGATCATTCAGTGGTTTAATTAACCATTTTAAAAAAATCAAAGATGTCTGATGAAAAATAAAATCAGCAAAGTCGTAAATATATTCTGCACATTATGCCCATGAATATGTATTCAGCTGGTTTACATCTTTGGCCAAAAAAAAAAACAAAAAAAAACTAAAGTTTCCAAAGAGGAGAAAATCTGTTTTTGTTTTTCGCATTTTAGTTCACAACAAAGATTTCTTAAGATCAGTCTAAAACTGAAAGACACAAGGAAGCCTGCAGGAAACCTTCTGTTGTAAGTAAAACACATAACAGCATGAGATTTGTGTCCTCTAAATGCTATTAAATTCTTGACGTCTACCTTTGAATATGATGTGCTAATCCCCAAATGTAACCTCTTGCATAACGGCACATCTCAGAGGGGATTTCAGCTGAAAGATGGACTCAGACTGATTTGGAACAGAGCAGAGCAAATGGACAGTGCTATTATTGATGCAGTGCTCGCCCATGAGGAGACACGCCAGGCAGAATGCACAGTTCACCGGTTACAAACTACTTCAAGAGTGTTTTAATGCACAGCTGGAGGTTGAATGCATTATTTTTTAAAATATTTTTTTTTTTTTTTTTTTTTTTTTGGTAAAGCTTCATTCTGGATTATGTTTTAGAAGACTTGCAATTATTCAGTCACAAATCTTTAACTGTGGATTCACTTCATTCTGGAGAGTTTGCAGCTGGTCAGATTTTTTTTCCTGCAAAGCGGTTTCAGGGCTGGTTAACAGCTTCAGATTCAACACACATCAGTTCTTGGTGTTTGGACAGCCAAAGAATCAGGTTCCAGATACGACCAAGCCCTGTGCTGGTTTCGAACCAACAGCAGCTTAATCAATCAGATAAAGGCAAGATTACAGTGATCACCAAGAGCTAAAATCGTCTAATCGTTATTTTAAACAAAAAAAGCTAGTGTCATGTTAAACGCAGGGGTTCCTGGTCCCTGAGGAACACCATCCTGCACGTTTTTGTTGTTTCTCTGCCCTGACACCTGATTTTAATGAATGGGTGATTTACAGGTTTCTGCAGAACACGAGGAAGTAATTAAATCACTGAATCGGATGTAATGGAGGAGGGAAACAATTAAAACATGCAGGAGGGTGTTCCTCAAGGATCAGGGTTGGGAACCATTGATTTAAAGGACTAAACAATGAAGTCCTATTACCATATCAAGAAATGTGTTGAGGATGATTCTCAGCTACCACTACATCAAATTTATGTTCAATACCTGTAAAATCGACTGAGTTATGGCAATCTTTGTATTTTATATGGTAGAATGTCTGTGACGGCTATTTTGAAGTCCAAGAGGTAATCAGTTGGAAGATATACAGAGTACATCCAACTGTTATTTCCTAAAAGTTTTTATTAAAATTCATCTGGTGGTTCATGCAGTAATTTGGAAAAAGACACACAAACATGCAAACAGATAAGCAACAACATGTTAGTGTGCCTTTGTCTTTTGACTGTGAGCAATAAATATTAGGGACTATAGCACAGTGGTTATATACCCACTGCTGATGGGTAGAGATTGTAACTACCGGTAGTTACTAATTCATTCATTCATACATTCAACCTTTATTTAAACAGGTTAGTCCCACTGAGCCACGAGGACTCATTTACAAGAGAGACCTAGTTAATTAAGCATCAGTATAAACATCTTGTTTCCAGCAGATGCCGTTTTGTTCCATCCCTCATGTGGATTCATTTTATACCAGCTATTTTAGCCGAACATGACTGAACATGTATCATTCCGTGCAGCTAGATCACGTATTTCTGGTATTGTGTGTGTAACTTGGTTACGTCTTCTCCACCCAGGGCTCCAGCAGATAATTTCCACACATCGTCTTCTCTGTTGAACTGGTCATGTCTTGCACAAGTGTTGAACGTCTAATTAACCATGGTTAAAATTCACCTACAGCAGTGAAGGTTGTTAGGAGTTCAATTTCATTCAACCTTTATTTATACATGTTAGTCTCACTGAGCCTTGGGGACTGATTTACAAGAGAGACCTGTAACTAAATTTAAAAAGTGATGTAGAATCAGAACACCGCAGAGAAAATTAGTTAGTTTCTCTGTGGTGTTCCTGTTTCAGGCTTCCTTTTCCAACCGGTCTGGTTTACTGCGACTATCGTGACTTCCGTCAGAAACAGACCAGCTATGTAATTTCAGCAATGTTGGAGCGCCAAGACGTTTTTGGAGCGTGTTGTGGTGCCTCTACTGGAAACACAAGCACTGATTAGCCAGACCACCAATCAACTCAGGTGACTTGAGTTGGAACCTGTTGCATCCGGTAGAAACAAGTGGTCAGCACTTACAAAAAAACAGCTTAGTATGAAAAGTTGCATTTGTATTTGCACTATATGGGACACTAACTGAAAATATAGCATTTCCATTAATAAAAGTTGGATATCTTACTATGTAGTGTGCAAGTTTGTCCCATGACACGTTGAAGTGGGGCAAAGCTTTCAGTGAAGCTTTAATTTTAAGCTCACACAAATCAACATCTGTACAACTCCTTCAGTTTTGTGAGTCCTGTTTCTGTTTGAGCTGCCATAAACCAAGTCATCCTGCATACCCTGCACAGCAGCTTACACAGGATAAAACAAACATGTGTGGGGTATTCTCAGCCATTCCTCAAACAGGTAATGTAACCAAGGCACCCGATGAACTGGGCCGAACTGCAGTGAGGTGCATCGTTTTGTTAAATTAAATATTAAGTTAGAAATTATTTTTAGTCATGACACCTGGGTCTTGAGGGGAGTACATGCACTATATGAGCTCTATGTTGATGATAAATTTGCCTCTTTTGAGCAGCTGGTACAGAAGTTTAATATTCACAAGTCACAGTTTTTCAGATCTTTGCAGTTGAGACATTTTGTGATGTTTTCCTTTGTACCTCTCAAAACATTTTGTGGTTAAGATTTTGGAATGCAGGTCTGATACTAAGGCGGCCCTTAGTAAAATTTATACACTGCTCAGTTCAT
The DNA here is from genome assembly GCA_032273985.1 of Hypsolebias coamazonicus. NCBI lineage: Eukaryota > Metazoa > Chordata > Actinopteri > Cyprinodontiformes > Rivulidae > Hypsolebias > Hypsolebias coamazonicus. The sequence goes on along the minus strand of JAVCKU010000052.1, from coordinate 15,829,720 downwards.
ACCATGAGACCAGTTTGGACTCCTTTAAACTGAAATGGGAAACGGACCTGGAGGAATCCATATCAGACTCAATAGGGCGAAAGATCATTAAGAACATTTACTCAACTTCAGTCTGTCTGACATGTTGTAATTCAATTCAAGGTGGTACAACAGCTGCACTGGTCCAAAGATGAGCTGTCCAAGATCAAAGCCAACCTGGACCCCGCATGTAATTGCTGTAAACAAACTCCAGCTACACTCTTGCATACATTCTGGACCTGTCCTAAACTGCAGACTTTTTAGCAATCTATTTTTGACACCTTCTCTGGGATATGTGGAAAGACTGTACACGCATCACCATTCATCTCACTGTTTGGGGTGGTCTCAGTGGATACGTCCTTCAGCAAGTAAGAGAAGGATGTGATTGCGTTTGGCTTTCTTTTGGCCAGATTTGTTTTGTGCAGTTGGAAGGACCCACACTCCCCAGCATATGTTCATTGGATAAGAGAAGTGATGAATCATATTAATTTGGAAAAATCAGATATACCCTGAAGGGTTCTGTTAAAAAGATTTTGGGACACTTGGCAGCCTTTTACGTTGTATGTGGAAAACTTGTCAATGCCCGTTAAGTTTATTTGTGTGTGTGTGACTGATCCAGTGTGGGAGGGAAAGGGTGGGAAGGTTTTTTTGTTATTTGTGTTCTCCTTTTTGCTTGTATGTTTAGAAGAAGAAAAAAATCAAAAATCAATTAAAAGACTTTGATTAAAAATAAATTATTTTTAGTCAGGTTTATTAAGGTTGCAAATGAGTATACACTGAAGCCCCCCTTATATTCATTGTTAAAATTTGTATTGAACTTACTTTTTTGGTATGTGCGGCTTGATCTGGAATCATGTGCTATGATCTTTACATTGTGCAATGTTAAAAAATTAACTCAATGACAATCAATGGGATTGTGTTGAAAGAGAAGAGAGAACCCAACCTCCTTTGGAGCGTTATGGATCAGACACACTTTAAAATAGAAGCATCGTTCAAAGTTTAAATGTCACAGAAATTTGGACTTTACATGTCTGAACTGGCATTTTGATATATTTTACAGATTTAAACTATTGCAGATTTTTCCATGGAATGTTGAACAAACAGTTGATGTCACACCCTAACTGTTAAAATGTCTACACCTTTGCAAACCAACTCCTCTTACTCGCAGCTCTTCTTAGTACATATACAAATTATTAAAAAAAAAAAAAAAACATCCTGTGTGTTTTTCTGACCATCATTAGCTTGGCAGTCAGGGAGTGAGAGACATGGGTGTGTGGTTACCACAGTGACCATGATGAGTTGCTTGCAGCAGTTTCATGATTTGTTTTGATCTTGGTTCTCCTTACATTTATATGTAGGCATTTTTGTTAGTTTAAATTAAAAAAGTTGTGTTTGAATTTACAGTAGTAGCTGCGTTGGCATGCTTTCAAATTTTCTCCAGATGTTTTTTAGTTTTCTATATCAAGAACTCAGAAACTGGGAACTCCATAAAATATGTTTAGAAAGTAAAAAAAAAAAATCCTTAGCAATGCTGATTTAGTTTTCCTTTCCCTAAATAAGTTTTTCTCAACTCCTTACAGACAAAGTTGGATAATCGAGTATTTAGAGATTAAGGAATTAGGAGTTAACCTAATGAGTTTCAGAAGACCAAAATAAAGCCAAACTGAGACGTGATGGGAAGTTAGGTTTCTGCTTGGAGCAAAGTTGTTGATGACAGTGTACATAAAAAATGACTGCACTCTTTTAGCGCCTCAGAACAACTAATGTGCAAATATTCCTACATCTTACTCAACACAGTTATAGCTGCAAGTACAAAAAGTCCTTTTGTACTGATGTGTTCTGCATCTTTTTCAGAATGTAAAGCTGAAACTGGCCTGACAAAAGTTGAGTGACATCAGAGGATTTAGCTGTTTACTGTACCCGTCTAATGTATGAGGATGATAAATGTAGCCCTTCTCACCAATAAGATTTATTTAGTTTTAGCTGCTTTAAGAAGAATTGTTTTAGAAACACAAGGCATTAGACGTTTGAGCTGATCATTCTGACCTAAAAACAATTTTTATTATGTTGTTGGTTGTAAGTTTAACAGACCAGAGACTAAAAATAGGTGAAATCATCAGTTATTTATTCATTCTCTGTAACTGATTAACCACCTAAACCGTGTGAGTGCCAATAAAATTACATGTACCATGATGGAAAGCCGCCTCCACCTCACCACCTTGTTAAATGGATTGTAACGTGACGGCGATTTCACCTGCGGTGTGTGTGCAGACGCACACGTGTGCACGAGTTTCCCCCTGCCCTGACGACAAAAGGTGAGAGGAGGCGGAGCAGAAGAATCTAGTTTGCCTCGTTAATCTCGTTAGTCCAATTAGGAGACTGATATAGCCGGGGAGACTTCTCAAACTCTCGCACGGCGAGCAGAACGCACGCGTTTCCTGCGACTTTTAAATGAACTTAACACACACGAGCTTAACTCAGTTGCGTTCGTTTTATTGTGATCGCTCTCACACTAGACGGGTCGAATAAAAAGACCATATGCAGTAGCACAACGAAGCACTCAACCAGGCAGACAGGGCACTCAAAGCTTGCATTATCTCAATACTGTGTGGCTAACCCCCTCCCACTCTCCGTCCATCTAGCTCGCTATCACCGTCCAACCAGACTGCCTTCTCTCTGTCTCTCTCAGGAGTGTTTAGTCTCAGTGACAGCCTCCCACATCCATCTGTCAAATGACAAATTTTGGCTTTGAGAGAGCTTGATCGCGTTCGCACAGTAACATGTGTGTGTGTGTTTGCCCCTGTTTCCCAGCAGCAACCGGAGCACACACGGGAGATACATGCTGAGTGAGACAGCATGAGAGTCGTGCATCTTTAATGTAACATCACAGTCGGCTAATAATGTAAGAGGAGCTGAGCTGTGTGCTGGTGCGGGGGGGTGGGGGGTTGGATCAAAAGGGAAGATGAATTCCCATTTAGTGTTTGAGTGCCAAAAGCGAATGCTTGTCATCCGCCTGTAGACATCCCCAATCAAATAAACCACTGAGCCCGTTTTCGTCAGCACAGAGAACTGAAACGCTGAAGAGAAGTGTGTGGTATCCAGATGGACTGGCAGACGGTCTGATGAGCAGCCTCTCAAGATCAGTCATCAACGCAGGATGAGAACAGCCTTCGCAAGGATTCAAGCCGCATAAGGAAGGCCTGTCTGGGACTCAGAGCCTGGTGGAAAAACATCTAAAATAAATGTCATTGTTTCAATTTATCGTCCTCCTGCCACAGGCGCAAGTGGGCGATAATGGTTTTCCTGTGTGTCACAAAAATATATCATAAACTAGTGGACAAATTTTAATGAAACATACAAAAAAAACAATTATTGCATGTACGTCTACACTTGAATAAACTAAAACTTAATTAGCCAACTCTCCTTAGGAACACAAAAATGGCTATAATTCGGTCAGTTTTGCAGCTGTTGTGCAAAAATTAGGCGTGCTCGGAGTCATCCACTGCATGTACTCTGAGCGTGAGAGCGCCATAAGGTTATTTTCAAGGTTTGACCAAAACAATCATTTTTCATCATAAAATGATGTTCGTTCAGCACGCAGGCAGGAAAAGCAGCAGGCGAGATGCATTCCTTAACGGAATGCTAGATCTTTAATTATCAGGATGCTTTCAGCTCTTATGTAATCAAAATATCCGACAAAGGAGCTAATGTTCGGTGCTGAGGTACAAAAACGTCTTATTTGTGAAGCTATTTAGTTTCTCCAGTTCACATCTGTAACATAATGTTAAAGTTATTAAAAGAGCCTCATACTTAATTGTTGCAGCAAGGTCACACTAACAGGACAACTTGTCTCGTAGCAGACAATCCATCATGTCTAAATTCATCATTTTCAGTCCAGCGAGTTCAATAATCAGCTTGATGTGGGTTTTTGTTTGGTGAACAGAACTTGAGCATGGGTTTCTGTCATATCTTAAAAGTGCAAAGGGACTCCTAAAAAGAGCAAACACCCAACAACATACCGGTATGTATAAAGTAATTAAACTGTTGAAAAGTACCTTTTAAGAACGATAATGTATTGATGAGGCTTACATGTGCAGAAATGTTTACTAAAAAATAAAGCAAGTTCTAAAATGAAGTCCTACAAGATATAACCAAACAAACAGAAAACAATTTGGGACACAAATGCAACATTCCTCAGTTTCTGTTTTTCATTTTATGGCTCAAATATATAAAAAAAAAGGGCTCCTACACTATTTGCATACCATGAACATTCTTTATGTTCTAATTAAACTGGCCCTTTGGTGCAGCCCTGATCAAAGAGATATGACCAATCACTTTGTGCAGATGGAAGTGCCTCCATCTGCCTATAATAAAAACCTCAAATATCACATTTACTCACATGCAAACAATCATAAAGATTTAAGGCATCAAATAACTAATTACAGCTATATGTGTTAAAACTTAATATCTGCACATATAGAAGGAACCATGTGAATCGACAGAAGTCAGCTACTAGAAAAAATTACCTGCGGGTCATTTTTACTTTTTAGTGAGGAAAATGTCCCCAATGTCATTTACACTGATGCCTTAGTAGCCTGATTTCAGCGTCAACTTCTGGATTTCATCTTTGTGTTCACTTATAATATACTGTATGTCACTGAATATGATCACAAATGTCATATGATCAAATTTTATTACATGCAATTTACACTAAATAAGGTAGCTGCTAAATACCTGATTAAGAGCATCAACAGCTCGCTAATCTACGCTTAAAAAGAAAAGCCACAAAACATGATTTCAAAGTGAAGAGCAGAAATAGGCTTCAAGATCATAGAACTCCAGACAGCTCATGAACCCACACTGCAGGTGTGGATCATTAGGAAAGTGTATCATTTGTATATTTTATACAGTAGTCCCTCGTTTATCGTGGGGGATCTGCACACTGAAGCCCCACAATAAGTGAAAAACCGTGAAGTAAGAATAGTAATACAAGTAGTAAGTAGTAGTTTATTTTAGTATTTATATACATTAAGGCGTTATAAACCCTTTCCACACTTTTGCAATGTTCTAAACAATGTTTCTAAACTCTAAACGCTCTAAAAGAGGACAGAATGTCATAAAATCTGCTCTGCCTCCGCCACCTGCCTGGCGCTCTCGACCACGCCCACTTCTCCGCTGCAAACCACGCCCACTTCTCTGCTGCAGAGCGGAGACATGCTGCAGGAGGAAGCTTCTCCTGCAAGCTGTGGGCTGCACACAGGTGCATCAAATGCTATTTTAAATAAAAAGCCCATGTCGATCGTGCGGCTCATCCATCAATCAGCCAATTGTGTCTTACTTTGAAAAACGGCAATAGAGCGAGTCCGCGAAAAACGAACCGCCAAGTGACGAGGGACTACTCTATCAGCATAAATATAAAATCTGGGGTTTAGTTTTCATCAAAAAACTTGAGCAAAACTTCCCAACTTAAGTAAATGTTATTTTCACTGCCACGCATAGTTAGAGAAAAGATAAGTAATCAATATTTTGTTATATATAATTTGTAAAAAGTTATATATTATAAAGAAAACGCAAAATAATCTTGTTAGTTATTCATTAATTGGACATTGACCTGTAGGCTGAATTACAGTGCACATACAAAGATTCAATTTCACTGGGACTGGAGATAATATTACATTTGCATTTTACATTTTCTAACTGACTTAAAATTAAAGACCTACAATACATCTGTCTGAAATGTTGCTTCATGGACATAGACAATAAATCTGTTCAAGGTCCACAAAGAAAGGGGGCAGTAAGTATTAATTCCTCCTGCTGTCCCTGAGCTCTCAAACATCTTCCCTTTCACTGAGAACATGCAGTAACCGCCCTGCAGCATGCACACAAACGGACACCAATGGCTGACCTGCTTTGGCATCAGTGGTTAAAGCTTCATGCTCGGTTTGATGTGTGTGTGTGAGTGAGTGCTTTGTCACTGTGACAACAGCGCATCTTAAATCCAGCCTGTCCTACTTAACCAGTGGGTCACCGAGGGGTCTAGCTCATAATGTCATTGTCTGACGACTCAAGGTCTCCGGGTCAGAAATAAAGTGAGTTAGGATGAAAATATTGCTGTGGCCATGAGGATAATCAGGGTCATGACAGCAAAAACAGGGAGGACAGGCAGACAATGGTGGTGGGACCATGCTGTCCTATATACAAAAGTACTATAACACTAATGGTTTAGATTTTAAATCTAGCTCAGTTGTAGTTGGAGGGGCGGGGCCCTGCAACACAGGAAACCATTGATGTTTATATGGATTCAAATAACTTATTTTCTGTGGAGGAGTTGTGCTTTAACAAACACAGGTTCCATAAAAGAGGTTGTTGCAACCTCTTCTTCTATTTTGGACTCCCAGGCTCTCAGTTCCCTCAAACGGTTGACACCAGCACTGACTCTTGACCCTTTTAGAGCAGTGACCCCTCACCTTTAGGATAAAAATATTTTGCAGCACTCCACTGCAAGAAAAGCTAGTGTTAGACATGTTGAATGCCACATCAGCAATTAGGAACTGCTGAAATAAAGTTCAAGTTGACGCTGACTAATGATTAACTGGAGACAAAAGATTTGCAGCTGAATGTGGCAGGGAATTTAAATTAACACATTTGTTTACTAAATTTAGCCACTTGATGGTGAAGCAAGATTTAAAACCACCTGTTAGTATTCAAAATAACTGATGGGTGCAAGTACCAAGCGTATCCAAAATAGACGGTGGGAATTGCTAAAAGCTGCAAAGTGCAAAATGAACTTTCAACCAGAACAAAATAAAAACTAAGAAAACTACCGGTACCAATTCATTGTTTATCAATTAGTATGAATTGTTCAATCTTCACTTCCCCTAAAGGCTTCACATTTTGTCTTACAAAGATAGAAATGCACTGGAACTTGTTAAAGTCATATTGCTACATAGTCGCTAAGCACTAATCATAACCTTTCAGTTGCACGTAATTTCAGTTAACACGTAACTATGGGGAGTTGGACCTGGACAAATACACATCTTTGGCCCTTGAATACATCAGCAAGTGTGCTGATATATCACCACCACCAGGACTGTGAAGTGCTGCCCGAACCAGAAACCCTGGCTTAATGCTGGAAGCCAGGGACAGTGCCTTCAGGTCTGGAAGCTCACAGGAGCTGAGAAGGACAAGAAAAGAACTAGCTGCTGGTATTAAAAGGGTCAAAGCCACATATGCACAGAAGATCCAGGGACATTTCTCCTCACAAGACCCACAGAGCATGTGGAGGTGCATTAAGTGCTAACAAACTATAAAGGCAGAGATGCACAATGCCCTAGGGACTCATCACTGCCTGATGCCCTCAACAAATTCAATGCACACTTTGAAGACCTGAACAGACTACCCAGCACCAGACTCACCTCACCACCGGAAGAGGAGTTTTTCAGCATGACCTCAGCTGAAGTAAGGAGTACCTTCTGGAGGATTGATGCTCACAAAGCAACTGACAACATCCTGGGTAAGGTACTGAAAGACCGTGCCGATCAGCTCTGCGAGATGCTGGCTGACATATATAACTCCTCCCTCACCCTGGCAACAGTTCCCACCTGCCTGAAGACTGCCACCATCATCCCAGTTCCAAAGAGCTCTACAGTGATCGGTCTGAATGACTATCGGCCAGTAGCCCTCACCCCGATCGTCGCTAAATGCTTTGAAAGACTGGTCATGACTCGCATCAAAGCTACCATCGATATCAGCGAGGACCCTCACCAGTACGCATACCACAAGAATCAATCAACAGAGGATGTCATCTCCTCTGTGGTCCTCACTGCTCTCACCCACCTGGAGCAAAAGCACTCCTACGTCCGTATGTTCTTTGTGGACTTCACATCTATCTTCAACACCATGATTCCCCACACACTGACAGACAAACTACTCACACTAGGACTGGGCCCCTCCCTATGCAACTGGGTCCTGGACTTCTTAACAAACAGATCGCAGTCTGTGAGGATCTACAACTTCTCCTCCTCCACCATAACCCTCAGCAATGGCTCCCCCCAGGGCTGTGTGTTGAGCCCTCTCCTGTTCACTCTGCTCACATATGATTGTGCAGCTACCGATCCATGCTGTCACATTGTAAAGTTTGCGGATGATGCAGCGGTGATTGAATGCATCACAAACAACGAGTCCAGCTACAGGCAGGAGGTGGAACACCTGGAGAGCTGGTGCAGGTAGAACAACCTTCACATCAATGTGAAGAAGACAAAGGAGATGGTCGTGGACGTCAGACGGAACAAGCACACCTACCACCTCCCCCCACCCACCCCCACACCCCAAATATAGGAGGATCTGCAGTTGAAGTGGTCTCCAACTACAAGTACTTGGGTATGCACTTGAATGATAACCTCATCTGGGGCAACAACACCACCAGCCTGATCAAGAAAGCTCATCAAAGACTCTACTTCCTCAGGCGGCTGAGGTGAGCTGGTCTGGGAAGCTCAGTCCTCACCTCCTTCTACAGGTGTGCAGTGGAGAGCATC
>JAVCKU010000052.1:15645290-15656512 GCA_032273985.1 Hypsolebias coamazonicus | reverse complement strand
ACCCGGAGGAAACCCACGCATGCACGGAGAGAACATGCAAACTCCACCCAGAAAGGCCCCCGGACCGAGATTTGAACTGGGGACCTGCGCGCTGAGAGGCAGCAGCTCTACCAGTTGTGCCACCGTGCTGCCCAATATGCTGCGAGTGCCTCTTTTGCAAAGTCTGATGACAAGGAGAACGAGGAAGTTCCACTCCAGCAGCCCCTGAAACAGTCTGCAACTCAGCTGTTTGGACATTCCAAGCAGTCCACAAGATGGCAAACTGAGAACATATGCATATAACTAAAATTTGTATACAATGCAATATACTTAATTCATTACAGTTTTTTTAACCTTCTTTATTGCAAAGGTTAAGGACAACCAGAAATATTGAGGAACAACGAGATTCTGTCAAGAGGCTGTCCGCTGGACAACCTGGAAAGACCCCTGGGTGCTAAACCTTTAATAGTAAACCAACTACCTGCATATTACATTTACCTTATACAGACAGTGTTACAGTTTTAGTTGTAAAGCCAACAACACTACAGTGAGCACATTTGAGTTTTTAGAAATGCAGAAGTTTCTAAATAAGAGTAATGATTCATGCTGAATAAATATTAACCAGTTAGGGTGGGCTTTTCTACTCTAATAATGTTTTTACACAAAAGAGAACTGTCATTAAACAATAGAAACAACAAATATCTTTAAGTTTGTTTAAATAAAAGAATGCAGAGATTAGAGTTTACCTTAATGGTCATGTATCCCACATACGCATCCTCTGATCCCTCCATGAAGACAAACGTTGAATCTCTGGTATTCTCTATAATGACCTTGTCTGCTACTTTACCAGGAGCTGAGGGCAAAGCAGAAACCATTCATTAAATCCAGTGTACATACGCAGCCGAGTGTGTATCAACCTTTTTAAAAGAGCTATTGATTGCACACAGCAGAGGCATCAAATCTTCAGTACCTCTCAATGACGGATAGCAACATGCTTACCGGCACCAATCATGGTGATGGGGGACTCTATATAAATCCACTCGTCAGTATAGATGCCAGAATGAACAAAGATGAGACCATCGAAGTGCGCTTCTTGAACGCCACCCAGTGCATCCTCAATGGTGTCGTAATACTGTTGGAGGAAAGAACGCAAACGCTTTGAGATGGAACAAACACTTGACATTCAGAGAGCAATTTGGAAAAGCAAGTTCATGCTTAAAGACATACTCAATGCAAAATGTCAATAATGAAGGACTTTCTCTTACCAGCATGTTATCCCTGCCTTTGTATCTGCCAGGGTTACTGTAAAAATGCTCGGCAAAGCCTGGCTTTACATGGGCACCTTTATACTGCAACACAAAAGATGTCCAGAGATCAAGTTGCTGCAGGTTAACAAGGTCTTTATCCAATCGGGCTATCAAACCAATCCTTCAATCAAAGACAAAAAGCCTAATTCAAAACTACAAATTATTGAGACACACTGCCAAGTTTCTGTATATACGATATATACATATAGGTAGAACATGTGACTACAAAACCTCCAAATGACTTCATTACAGTATTCCCAAACAAAGGCTTGGAAACCAACTAGAAGCTTTATGCAATAGATATATTCACAGCATTTTTATTTCCTGTGTATAACCAGCAGATTTATCAGATGACTTTAAACCAACCGTGATAGAAACAGGTACCAAATAAAACACAGATAATTATGTTTTACAACACATTTTGCATTTGTAGGTGTCTTGATACTCGTCTGCTCTTGTTAACTATGAACCAGTTAGCAAATGTAGCAAGATAAGCTAAACACATCAATTAGAAATTATTAAATGTTTTGACTTTACCATAAGTGCTTCTTCTGTATACAACTATAACAATAAAAAGGCTTTTCCCCCCTAATTAACCTCACAAAACCAAATGTACCTTTTATGTACCTACATATAGTCAAAGTCTAGCTTATTTGCATGGCTCTGTTGAATGGCTAGATGAGGAGTAGCACAGATCTTTTAAATTACTGATTACATTACATAATTTTAACTTGAAATTACACCCCAACACCCAATATTACTAATGATAATGTTACTGCCAGACTATATGTTGCGTTGCAAAAACTCAACAGTGCTTTTTATGGTTTGTTTGCAAAATAATAAAAACATAAAAGATTAACAAGAAAGACCAACTGACCAGCTGCTGGAAGCTCTCCTTCCAGGGGTTTGGATGTTCGTGATCCTCGGGGCTGACCTGGAAGAACTTGCCTGGCTCAGGATGCATCATGGGACGTGTATACTCAAACACCTCCATGTAGAGCCGTTTCCTGGATCCACGAAGAACAAGAACAAATGTCAAAACACGCTAGCGGTCTATTCTTTAATGGTTGTAAGATAGGAGAATAAAGCAGCACCCACCATAGGATGGGATCGTTCGCTAGCTGGCTGAATCTCTTGCACACACAAGCCGCCTGGCAAAGGTCTTGCTCCAGTAAGTAGGAGAAAATCTTCAAAACGACCTCATCTGGAAGCTTTTGCTGCAGATATTGTTCTGCTGGGGCTGCTAAAACACACCACACACAAAAAATATTACATAATCCTGACACATATAACACTTCAAGCACAATAAAGTGTAGAAAATAAGAAAAATAAAGTAATGATCTAATTAAGGAGCGTCAACACACCTGGCAGGTCGTGGGTCTTACCGGACACTCGTGCTCGCTTGGCTCGATGGCCAAAGGCATCTGTTGATGAAGTGGACGCTCCCTAAAAATGAGGATAAGGAGGACATTAACGTCAAGCCAAGGGAACTATGCTTTGTTATTCTAACGTCTGTTTAAAAGGAGGATCCTTAAAACAAGAAAATCCTGACACACATTTCCACCAGTCACCCTGCAGACACACAACCTGCAGTGACGTTCATATGAAATGCAAACAAGGGCTTCGGTCTAACCTCCATCGGGCCCTTGCTGGGGCAGGCAGAGGCGGTGGCAGAGGCAGCAGCGGTTCTCTTGGGAAGCAGGGTCTTGCGGCGAAGCTGGTAGGGACTGTTCTGAGCACCTGGACCAGACTCCTCAATAGCCATTTCTGCTGCAGCGGCTGCAGGAGCCTCCTCATCTAATAAAGGATAAAAAATAAAAAAAAAGTCTTATGCATAAAATCCATTCAACAGAGACAAGAACAAAGCTATATATTAAAAGCACCCCTTTCAGTACATCATACATCAGGTTTTGCAGAGACACAAATAGCTGCTTGTCTGTTTTACATTAAGCTCGCATGCTGTGTGCACACTGCGCATACACTGACTCCAATAGTTTGTAAGGCAGACAAAGGTTGGTGATTGATAATGGCAGATGCGCTCTCTGCAGCCAAACAGCCGTTCTTCGTGGTTAGTTTCTCGCAACACGCACTGGTCTGCATGCATTCCGTCTCCTGACCACGCTCGTGCGAGGTGCTGTCAAATTAGGGACAGCGGATGAAGTCGATCAGACGTGCGGCTAAAGGCTAAAAACTGAACTGCGTAGCTGCTAAATCCGCCGTGTAAACAAATGGAGCCGCGACTAGCAGCACAGGCAGCGAGGACGCGAAATTAGCTTAAAACTGCAAAGCCGTGCACACCCGAAATGGTCACGGCGAATTCACCCAAACGACACAGCTGATCTGCGTGTGGCCTCCAAAAGCCGGAGCCGCCAAACGCTGGAGCTGCCGATGTGTTTTTGTTAACGTTACACCCCAAAAATGGCAGTCCGCAGATTCACGCCCGCAGAAAGGGCTTGTGACAGCTGGGAATGCAGCAGCCGAGCGGGCAAGAAGCTTGATTAGCGCGTGTTAAGTCGCCCCTTTTGCCTCCAGTTGAGAAATACGAGCCATATATGATGTCCCTGTAGCCACATACGACATTACGAAGACAACCCCCAACCTCCTCCTAACCTCCGATTACTCAAGCCGAACAAAGCGCGGCCTGGCCTGAGCCACGGAGCAAGAAGCCTCGGGTTTTCCTACTAAACCCGCCGCCTTTGGTTCATCCAAACAAGCCAAGGTTACGTAAAGACTGGAATCGCCCGACAAACGGGGCTTTGTGTGAAACCATTAGCTGACCGTGGCCTAGCTTACCTCTGTCCCCGTTGTTTCGTTCGAGCTGCACCGGGCGCGGCCTCGATACTCGCCTGGGTCTCCTGTTGGTGGCTCTGAGGGAGTTCATCTGGGGAGTTGGTTGTCGAAAAATAGACCGCTATCCTCGACCGCCCGCCGCTAAATGTTGCCCTCGACCGAAACTGCCAGCGAGACGACCCTATTCCCAGATACCCCTTAAACAACTGTGATAAAACCACACCGGTATTCGAGGTGTAATTGTATTTTTTTTTTCTACGTGGTGTCTCAACTACCCCGTTTCACCGCTCGGTGCCAGCTCCGTCTCTCTCTTCGTAGCAGGAGGAGCCATTAACCCACACACAGGAAACAATCGCGAGAGGGATGAAAAAAAAAAAAAAAAAAAAGAAAGAACAGAACGTCGGTTCGTCCAATCACGTTCGGCGTTTCAAAACGTCTCCCTGCTTCAACCAATCAGAAGCGTCGTAACAGACGACTCGTCAAACCCTGTCTGTTGGGGTTGGAGTCGGTCAAGCGTTGATTTGATCAATAGTGAGCATCAAAGCCCCAAGTTCATATTTAAAATACAAACCTGTGTAAAATGAAAAAGCTGCTAAAATTCAAATAAAAAATATTAAAATCCCTGAAAGTGATTTCTAGAATTACACAATAGGCAAAGAATTAATTTAATTTGATGCAATTTAGGACATGTAAAGCTTAGAAGGTCGTTTAATGGTGATTTGTAACAGTTTGTATTAAAAAATGTACTTCCCATGTTTTGTAAGTAACTTATTACAGTTTGCCATGTTTTGTAAATATAAAATTCAGAAAGTGGAATGAAGGTGTGCAATTATAGATTGATAAAGATCTATATACGTTAGTGAAGGAGAGATGAAAAGAGGCTTTTAAAGTTTTGCTTAGATGTGTTAGTTTTGTTCTTCATTGTGAAGCTTTGTTTTTCTTTTTATAGTTCCTAAAACTGCAAAGGAATTTGAATTTTATTTTGATTTGTTGTAGCTTAAAAATAGATAGATAGACGTTTATTTGTTTAAAAAATAATGTTTCTAGGGCGAGTGTTGTAAAACTGAAGATTTTTGATTATTTTGGTGCAGGTGTTGTCATTCTTTAAAATAACCACAAGAGGGCGCTATTAAACAACAAATGATCACCCAAAATTAAAAAATTATGGAAATTACATTTCTTTTTATTAAATATTTTATCATTCTTGTACAGTCTGAGAAGAGGTTGAGTAAAATTAGCATTTTTTTTGCATCAAGAACTTATGCATGATTCATGAAATACATCTTAATCTCATTTTTTTTTTGTTTTGAGTAAATATATTTCCTGATGATAACCTTTTATGTACATATGCACTTTTGCATGAACAATTTTTGAAGTAAACTTGATTAATTCTCTAAATTTATTTATTTATTTATTTATTTTTTCATTTTAAGAATTATGTCAGGAAGGATTTTTATATTTGCCTTCTGCTGCGCTTTGTTGTCATAACCATCGTCATGTATGGTGATGATTAAAGTGATTAATGACTTAAAACAATGTTGCTCTCATACCAGAAATCACTGGGATCACCCAGTGGTACTGGTGTAGAATTGCATCCACATATTAAGCATGTAGGAGGCAGTGCATCCATATCAATGAGACAGATTCACATTCCTTTCTGCAGCTGCAGCCTTGAAACACTTTTGAGCATTTCTGTAAACCTTATCTTGCTGATGTATCCATCCTTCTGCAATAAGTAAAACAAGCAGCTGTCTTTCCTCTTGCACCACCTAACTTACTGCACGGTGCAAAGGTTGGCGGGGGGTGGTGGGGGGTTGTTTTGTCCTTGAAATCCGTGGATGATCTGAAGGACAGCTCCATCGTTTTTATTATACTTGTTTCTATGTGGGAGACTTTTTTTCCCAACTAAATACACTCAGGTAGGGCGGTTTATGTATGAAGAACTTTACAAAATAATACAGAAATTATATTTTTGGTGCAAAACAAACATAAAATAATTACATTTCAAAGATGAAAACATAACCTTCATTCAGAAGAAGAGAAACTGGGAGACAAGAAATCAGGAGGGCCCTGCAGTGTTTCGTTTTATTATCAGCAGAGCGACGTTTCTGCTTGTCTGTGTGGGTTTGTTTGTTAGCAAAATATCTCATGAACCATTGCACAGACTTTAATTAAGCTGTCTTGAAGTAATTGATTGTACATCTACAACTAATGAACTTTTGCCCCAATTTAAGATGGGCGCCAGTTACTTAACGTTAACAAAGAAAAATGGTTAAACCTTTACAATTTTACAGATGTTGAGCTATAATTTGGTGAAGCATTTATTACTGAGAGTCCTTCACAAATCAGATCTCATACTCTGAGTGCTAACAAATCTCCTAATGACTCACAATATTGCATGACATTGTGCACATTTATAAGCGACGATAACTCCAACCCTCCTCATTATCTTACTTTGAAACTCTGGCGTACAAGACGCCAGGCAATATGGATTCTTTTCAGGAACGCTAGGCCGTCGATTTAATAAATGTCATTCGATGATGACATTAAAAATTAACGGTGTTGAATTTTTGATGTGCATCCACCGCTGCTCCCCACGCTCCAGAGATACCAGGACTAAATTTGTTATGTAAGATGACGGATGAAGTCACCGGTTTACTTTTACTTTAAACTCAGTCTTGGTGCTTGAAAGTGCTCCCTTCTGGTGCTGTAATCAAGTTACAACAAAAACAACTACATCTAGGACAGCGTCATGGCCCAGATTTGCACTAATTATCTGCAGTTGTTGCATCTTTACTTTGAGTGCTGCAGTTTATACAATTTTACAGCATTTTGTAGAAATTATGAGGCAACAGAAAGAAATTGGAAACTGCTTGTTAAACTTGTTGCTGGTTGGAGGTTAAACGTTCACATGATCTGAGAAAACAGACTAAATCAGTGCGACGTATACTGTATACTGAATTAACGTAAGTTCCTGAAATGTTTGAAGACTGAAGGTGTAAGTCAAGAACGATGAGCACGAGAAGGATTTAGTTCTTGATAATGCGTCCCTTGAAATTGAAACCATTATTTAAACTGCATTATCATCCACAAGCAGTTCTGGTTAAGTGAAATGAGGCTCCTCAGGGAGTACAATTAGGCCCCCTTTACACGAGAACAACCTCTGGAAACGTTTGTGTTTTTCCAGTGTTTATTTGGGTTAATAAACAAAGAGTGAGTTTACGAAAACGCTGTAGTTTCCACATCAGTTGGGTTGCCAGATAATAAATCATGAACTACAGTACTGTCGCTTTGAAATGATAGCATTTTGACCTAAACTGTCATTTGTGCTGAATAAAGGTACCGTATTTTGCGGACTAAAAGGCGCACTTAAAATCCTTTAATTTTCTCAAAAATCGACAGCGAGCCTTTTAATCAGTTGCGCTTTATGTATTAATGCTACTGACCTCAAACCAATTTTATGTGGTCTTTGTGAATAAGTTGAATAAACTTTGACTTATCTGACTGCTTTGTTTTGTTTAATGTACAGGTAGTCCCCGACTTACGGCGGTCTCGACTTACGGCGATTCAACTTTACGAACGTCATGCATCTCATTAAAAAAAAATGTATATTTTGAAAAATTTTACTTTGAAAAGCCAAGTTCCGGTTGTACTTCCTGTTTGACGGTAAGAAGCAGTAGCTTGACAGCAGAAACAGCGGCGACGGCTGGAAATTTACAGGAGGTTGGATGGTCCGGACGTGCATCGAGCTAACATGCTAACAGACGGAGGAAGAAACCAGCTCCCAGTAAGAAATTATCTCTTATTTTTCCTTTGTTACGGCTCCTAAATGTATGTGGTTTTTGAGGATAGGCTAAGTGCTTGGTAAAAATACAGTACTGTACGTATGAGGTGCCGTTTGGACGTATTTTCTGGCTTACGTCGATTTTTGAGTTACAAACGGGCGTAGGAACGGAACCCGTTCGTAAGTCGGAGACTACCTGTACTAACAAACAGCAGCTAAATGTTGTTTAATCCAATTTGTGTAGACAAACAACCTGGTTGTGTAAAGTCTACAAGAAAACTTTTCCTGAGACGACAGACTCTGTCCAGCTGCTGGAATCTCGCACTCCATCTTTGTTTCCCCGAGAACCAAGCCTCCAGCTCCACCATGGCTGCTCTTCAGCTTTTGACAAATGGTTCATCTTTAACATCTAAAAGTACATGTTGGTCAATGCCTGTCTAAAACCAGACCTGCTGCATGTCCCCCCCCCCACAACCCCCCTGTAAATAAAACTTGCAGGTTGTTCAATCCCACAATATCTTTAAAAAATTGATTAAATTGACTCTAGTCCAAATACTGTATATAATGTACTACCATTAAATGTATGTCATTCAGTAAAAAGTTGATTGACGGCCAGCATAGCATCGTATTTTCACTTTGATTAAATCCCTGTCCTGAATGTGTAAAACTGGTAACAGACAAAGAAAAAAAAGGCATTACTTAAAATGTTTTGGTGACTTCATCTTCATACCTGCACCAGGAAGCCGTGCTGCAGAGCTGGAGGACGTCTGCAGTGCCTGATGGCCTGAGAGGTGAACAGCAGCTCCACCAGCTGCTTGGAGCTCAGCTGCACGGATGATTTCACAGCTGAAACCATCACTTTCTGAGAATACAACAGCAAACAGTTACTTTCACCACTTCGATCACTGCTGTCATGCCAAATAAATTTAAATTATGTATTTAGTTTCAAGACAAAATGAACCAGCTAATCTTTTTTTTTTTTAACTTAAAACTGTTTGAACCTTTCCATCAGCTGTGTACGTAAAAAGTTCTCCAGCCGGATTCTTGATGGTGTAGGAAGTTGTCAGAGTTGGGAAACATTTTTGTTTCACAGCTGGTACATTTTTTATTCGTCTAACAGCTGGATCCTGGCTCTCATTTGGCCTGTTCTCAGTAAATATGAGGGGAAAAGAAGCATTAACGAAACAGATTCATGCAGTCATCAGGAGAAGGCTTTATTAATTGTACCTTGTAAGTGGCAGCCGTATGCTGAGCCGTGCGCTAAACTTCTTGATGGTCCCACTTGGCCTGAACCAGCTGTGTTGGCTCTTTGGTCGGACCTCAGCGTCCTCGTTCATCAGATGTTTCCACTCTTGAGCTATAAAGGCTGTAAGAATTCTGAGGAGCACGTTGATCCAGATGAGTTATGTTGTGTCTGTTTGTCATTAAAGTTGTCGTGTGAACACTCACTGCTGCAGTTGTCTCCCTAAACTGAAATGATCCATATTGGACGGCTGAAAGACGTCAACCGAGGGAGCTGTAGGGAGAATATCGTTCAGTTCACTGTCATTGGTTTACTGAGAGTTCTGTCTGCAGAAATGCTGCTGCTCTCACCAGGTCCATGTAGATACTGAGACAGGGAGAAGTGCAGGCGGATAACGATGGGCTCTGATGGATCGATCCTCCAGGCTTTAGCTACTTCCACCTGATGATGGCAAGCAGGAGCGTTTAGCCTCAAAACTAAACAATACAAGAGCTGAAGTTCACCATGCTGGTTTATACAATAAAGAGAGATAGATAATGAACTTCCACTCGTCAAACGGTCCCAATTATTAACTCTCTGGCTGCACCGTGTTTCACCAGGACAACATCCTTTAAGACTGATCACACAAAGATTTTGTGTAACTGGATACATACCGTATTTTGCGGCGTATAAGTCGCACCCTTTTGCCTAATTTGCATACTGACGATTTCATTCATTCTGACCTGGAAAATATTGAACTCTACCATTTTCAGCCACTAGAGGGCCCTCAAGTAATATGGCAAGCTAAGTACAGTATCTCAATAGCCTATATGCCACGAGTAGTGGTGACGTACTTCCGTTAAAATTTAAGCCACGTCGATCACTTCCAGCTCCTACCTACTGCTGCTGTTTTTAGCGTTAGCTCCTAGACCACGTAAAAGACACAAAAGGTAAAACATCTGTGAGCTACTGGTACAACAAGTGAGTTTTTTTGTGTGCCGTTGTGTCCAGTGAATAGCAGGTACAATAGAGCGCTTAGTTTTTTACATTTTCCTGCCACGATTCATGGCTAACCGCAGGGAAGACTTAGCCTTTAAAGCTAACACTCGGGTTTGTAGCCGGCGCTTTAAACCTCAGGATATTCAAGAGCCACCGTCAGAAACAAGAAGACAGTGGTTATAAAGGGAGCTGTACCTGCATTGTTCCAGTGGAATAAGTTCTCCCTTTCACTTCCATTAGCGGGGGTTTGGGAGAGAAGCAAAGAGGACAGCAAGGAGGAGAACACAGCAGCTGCAGCTCTCAGTAAGAAACACGAATATGACTCGACTCCACACCCTGCACTTGTAGATTTAATGTTGGAGTAATGATGAGTGATTTGATAGAAGTTTGTAACTACATACTTTTAAAATAATATTCAGATTCTAACATATGTTTTCTAATCTGTAAAGATGTTTGTATAGTCTTACTCAGTAACTTCAGGGCTGTTACACCTCTGAAATATTCTCTGCAGTTTCCTTTAATGTGACACCAGAACTGTTTCACTTCAATTAAACATTTAATTTCCTGAGATGTAATTAATTTTAAAGCATAACTCTCATAAAGAGTTCTCTGTCTGTTTGTTTTTCTACGTTGTGTAGGTAAATATAAACACTTTTTTTTTTATTATTATTTTATTTTCAGGTTTGCATCATCTGACCTCCTGATGTGTTTCTGTGCCGTGACTGAGCTGCTCAGCCATCCATGGTCAGTGTTCACCAAGAACTGAGAGGAACTCCCATCAAGTTCAGGTTGTGTTTGTCATATACAGGTTAACACAGAGTTAACAGTACAATGAAATGCTTAGGATGAGAAGAACTGATTTGACTTGCTAAAAAAAAATCAAAGAACAAACAAAAAATACTAAAAGTATACAAAGTGAGAAAGTAATTATAATATTCACAACATCCTGAAGAGAGACAGTAAACAACAACATGGTTGAATACAACGATGCAGCAGGATCAATTTGAATGAACTAAGTATTTCAAGGTAGTAATATAAGCTAACATGCACATACAGTAATTATATATATTGTAGTGAGATACCTCCATGTCCAATCCTCTCCCAGATGACCTTCTGGTGGACAGAACTGGTAATCCCATTA
>JAVCKU010000052.1:15600784-15611880 GCA_032273985.1 Hypsolebias coamazonicus | reverse complement strand
ACTGACCTGTGGCGTCCCGCCTGGCTTCCTGTTCGTGGCTGTAGTGGTTGTGATGTCACTAATGGAGGGGGAGGAGCCTGAGCGGTTGCCACCGGCTGCAGCACTGGACTGCGGGGTGATGGAGGAGGACGGCATGTCGCCGACCAGCCGCGCGCTGCCCTCCACTCTGATGTGCGGGTGGCCCTCAGCAGCCATGTTGAGGATGCGGAGGCCGTTGTAATAAAGGCCGGACAGCTGCCCCTGGAACATGGGCGCACCCTCTTCGCCTCCGCCAACACGCACCGTCGTCTGGCTGTTGAAGATGGTGAGCTGGCGGCCTACATGGACACACGCACACCAGACGCCGCACAGAGAAGGAAAGTGGACAAACACGCACACGCCAGCAGTCACATAAACACACACACACACACATACAAGAGTGTTTGAGTGTTACACAATCCACCCCCCTAATGCATGGTGAGAGGGATAGGTTAAGCATGGCAGAGCAAATCGAAGCCGTGGAGAACCATGGAGGAGACTGAGGAAGATAAGTGCGGGAGAAGAGACTGAGGATGAAGATGCAGAGAACAGAAATAAAGAAGAAGAAGAAGAAGGCAGTGGATAAGAGGAGTCAGGGCCCGGAGAAGACAGGGCTGACAGATGGTTGCTATGGTGATGGCTATGCAGCACAACATTGTATCTGAAGGAGCAACAGACAGGCAGACAGAGAAACAGATCTAGAAAACTGTTGCCCTATGAAGCATGCACTGGTTATAAGCTCTAGCACTGCTCACTGTTAAAGGGACTAGAGGCTAATTTAAGAAGCTCTATTGAAGTTTAGGAGGAAAACTTTTACATATTTTTTCAAAAAGCATTGCTCTTTTAGTTCAAATTTACATAAAACATTTTTACATGTCACAATACTTTGCATGTACTTTAATTTGATAACAATTTTTTTCAACATAATCTTTAATAAATGCTTTATTATTTACAATTTGACAATAAAATTAATTTACCAGACTTAATAAAGCATATTTTATCAGCACTTTTTTCTATTTTCCGATTTATTCACATTTAAATCTCTCCATCGTCCCTTTAACCTGATGTTATCAGATACACACTAACAAGATACGTTCACAGGCACTAGAGTTTACACAGTATTACACACTACAGCTGCCCAACTTTTAATTACTTAGTTATGGATTTAGATTTTTTTTATGTTAGTTGATGGTGCACAATATAATCAACTGTCTTCAAGTTGTATTTTTAAGCTCAAAGTTTTAAGGAATTTTAATCAGGGTTTTTACCTTTGTCGAGTAGCCATTCGTCAACTACTCGACCGAGCCGATAGGGGATTCGCTGTCTGGCGAGGGCCAGGCGCTCGTTATCATTGTTGCCTTTAATTTAGAGATGAAAACACAGTAGTAATTACGCACATCCATACGTGGTACAGGAGCTGGATACACAAAGAACAGCAATGAAAAGAAAGTAATGGTCTGCTCATTGTTTGCATGTGGCTGCGTTACGGTAAAGTTGCGTTTCCACGAGGAGAGGAGTTGCATTGACTATGTTTCCAGTGAGCGGACTCTTACTCTCTGTTCATTGGGCTTAATTTAAAAAAAAAAAAAAAAAAACATTTCAGGGGTTAACATCTGCAAGAGCACAGGGAAATAACGTTTCACATTCTGTATCTGACTGCGTTTAGAGTTACATACAGGAATAAGCCTCACACACACCTCACAACAACTACCATTTATCATTTTTAGCTACCTGCGTTTACCACTTTTAAATATAAAACAAACAAATATATCAACAAAAAAACCCTATATTCAACATAGTACACTTTTTTCTTATTTTTTTCTCTCTAGTTAAAACATTTATCTCAAAATATGACAAGTTTTTAAATTATTATTTGCCCAGAATTGCACCGACTATTATTATGTTCTTTTATGTGAGGAAAAATATCTAAAACCTGAATTTACTATTTACAGAAAATTACCTTTAACACTATTTAACAGGCCTAGCATAATACAGCTGGCTAGTATATACATCGCTATTGTAATTGCTATCTCATTTTATGGTTTAAAAAGTCATGTTGCATATCAGATCAAACACATTTCATTTCAAACACAGTAACAAAAACAAAGTGGCAATTATATATATCTCAAAGTCAGTGTTGAAATAAACATGAAAAGAACAATATTTTATTTCATCAGTCTGTTGAGGTGGCTGGGTTTGGACTGAGGTGTAGGTCGGGCTGCCTCAGAACAGGCAGTGCAGGCACGAGTCAGTAGGGTGGTTATGTGGGCGGAAGGGCCTACCTGAGGGGTACCGCTCTATGACCGGCAGGTCGTCCAGTTGCAGGGTTGCATTGCCACCACTTCGGGTGAACCGAACTATGTGGTACTTCCCATCATTGACAAACTTGGAGCTTTCCTCGATGTTGATATCGTCAGTGCCAACATTGAATACCACTCTAATGTTGCCCTTGTCCTGAGAAGGAGACAAGATCATTCATCAGAAATGTATGGGTTCTTTCCTGTCTCTCCTCATTAAAGCTCTTACAATGAAATATACAAGTTCTTCAGTTTGTTTGTTGAGCAGCTGGCATTTAAGAGAAAGAGCAGCACACAGCTTTCCCACCACTCCTGTCTTTGTGTCTTTGGACGAGACACTGAACCTCACCCTGTCAGAGTATGTGTTGGGGATGACCCTCAGCTTCTGTCACACCATACTTTAGCTCAGTATTTGCAAAACTGACTCTTATAGACATTTTTGTGTTTGCGAATGCCACTTAGCTGTGTTAGACAAATGAATACACGCATACAGACTGGGCAAAACATGATCACCCTTCTGTCTTTGGTGGGGAACAATAAATATTACTGTGTACATAGCTATAGTATGATGTCTTAAATGGGAGGCTGCACTTTGGAGGTGCCACAAGGATGAGTTTTAGGACCATTGCCATTCAGCTTGTACATCAGTAATTTTCCATTAGTGTGAATGATGCAACGTTTTATTGTATGCAGATTAAGGCTGGACAATAATTCAATATAGATATATATCTCGATGTGATTTTATTCAATAACGGTGATATGAGTTTTAAGCACATTTTCTATATTTCAATATGATTACAGCGTTTCACTGACGCATTTCTTTTTCTGTTCAGGTTGAAGCGGCCGCTTCAGTTTCGACCCGAACAGAAAAAAGCTGCGACACAACTACGCAAGTGCGCGGTGACGTACACCACAGCTCGAAGGAGTCAGCGGTAGCAGGCTAGGCTAGGCTTCAACGCGCGACAGGTTTTCGCTTCAAAATGAGTGACCATGACCATCAGAATGTGACTGAACAAGCTTTCACAAGCGAAGAGAATGCAGATGGCATAACTGATAAGAGAGGAAATACTAATTTGGCGGTGTGGAAGTGGTTCAACTATTTAAGTGTGCCGCAAAATGTGCCGGAGAGTGGTTCCAACTAGCGGTGGGAACACATCTAACTTGTTCCACTTGATAGAATCTGCTGAGTCAGAAGATGAAGCACAATAAACATTTGAGCCAACGTGTCCCTGAAACAACACCCCCAGCTGTATCAAAAGAGAAACTGTTGTTAGATTATGTTGTTTAAAGTTAAAACTATTAATATTGACAAAGTCGAGAGTTTTATGTTTGACAGTGATTTCTAATTTCTTTGAAGGCTAAATACAAATGAAAGGTGAACATTAATTTATTTATACAGTTTTTACAGTTTTTCTGAGGCTATTATATTGTTTGTATCGATATCGGAATTATATCATTATCGACCGAAATTAAGAAATGTATTGTGATAAAAGTTTTGGCCATATCGCCCAGCCCTAATTCAAATGACAGTCATGTATGTGAAATCTCCATGTTACACACTAAAGTTTGAGAAGTCCATCACTATGTATTTTACAAAGAAATATAATCAGTGCAGCTTTAGCCTCGTAGTCCACAGTTTGTCTTTTCATTAGATGATCAAGGGTTCAATCCCCAGTCACTAAAGCACATGGAAGTGTCCTTGGCAAGATAATGAATCCCCCCCTCCCCCGCTGACTCTAAATATGCTTATTAATATATGAGTGAGAATGTAAAAGTGTTGTGTAATGTGAGTAGAAACATATAAAACAGCACTTCATGGGCGAATGAGAAACATTGCAGATGCAAAGGTGACTGTTGCAAAAATTAAGATGCAAGGTTTCTGCCCTACAACGACAAAATGTTTGCCGTAATGATTTAAAAATCAAAAGTGCAGGTGCAGCTAACTTACAGAACTAATTCCTAGATTCAAAAAGCAAGTCAGGACGATCATAAATGCTATGAAGTGCTGCTTTTGTCAGGCACATTAAAAATTTACTTACCTGCCAGAGACTATGGATGGAAATAGGCTAGTGGCTAAATCTGG
This sequence comes from Hypsolebias coamazonicus, assembly GCA_032273985.1. NCBI lineage: Eukaryota > Metazoa > Chordata > Actinopteri > Cyprinodontiformes > Rivulidae > Hypsolebias > Hypsolebias coamazonicus. The sequence continues at coordinate 15,607,482 of JAVCKU010000052.1, read as the reverse complement.
CACAGTACATCTTTTCTCTCATGAATTTAATGCTCAAGTTTATTCTAAATAAAACGCACTAAAAAAAACTTATGTAAATCCAAGTCTCACTTTGTAAGACTTCAAACTGATTTGTACATTTACAAACGATAAATTAAGGAAAACATAAAACTGGCACTATGAGAGTTCTTCTGGTGGTGCTTTGTGTCATTAAACCCAATCGACACTGTTCCACAAACAACTACAGGTGAAATAATTAGCCACACACAGAGTTACATGCATGAAGCGGATTCAGAAGAGGCTTCTAATCAGTCTGATGAAATGCAGTTTTCTATCACATTTGCTTTAAAAGGCATGCTAGAATGATGCATACCGACTGAAGCATTTGAGAACAAAGAAGTTGTATACAAAAAATAATTTTCAATGCAATTTCTAAAATGTGATTATTAATAGTGATGATAATTTTAGCCTGTGAGAATGCCGTTTTGTGTCAAGTACCTATTTGTGCAACATTTTCAGTAATTGCCAATAAATAAATGTGCCTGTTGTGACAGAAAAACACGCGAGAGCTCTCTGCAATGAGGTTGATTAATGAGTCTGTCAAAAAACTCAAATGCAAATACATGTCTGAGTGCAGCTCAGCTGCTTTGTTTGTTCCTGTTTTCTCATAATGAGCAAATAAGAAACATAAAACATCAAGCACTGCAGCTACAATCACGGGCAGAAAGAAGTAATGCGAGTAATGAACCAATTAAATCAAGGAATGCAAATATGTAAAGAGAAAGGAGCACAAACCAGACATAACAAGATAATTTTCAATGCTTTTTATAAGGGAATATTTGTTATGCGTCTATAAAATGAATTAATTTTTATTACAGAGTGTGGAACAGAGCCTCATCACAAAAATACTTTTTCCAGCACAGTCACCGACTTGTCTGTTTCTGTGACAAATAGTTGTTTTGTACTGTGAGTGCAAAATCATTTCTTAAGTCTAAGGTTACCACAGGCTGAAGATGCTGCAACTGAATTCAGCTGGACCAATTCACTGTGTCGAGTATGTAACAAAACCCTGGTCAGTGAAGCAATATTAGAATAAACATGATCCTTTGTGGGTGAGCAACATGGAGGAACGACTCAGATACAATTGAAACACACGTTGTTGTCTAAAAGTGATCGTGTGGACTTACGACTTGGAGCTGAAGGTAGTCTCCAAGACCAGACGCACTGTCGACTCGAAGCAGGACGGCGTGTTTCTGTTGGGTGCTGAAGCCGAGTGCGAGTCGGTCTGCCCTGGTGCTCGGACGTTCATTGGGAGGCCACGTATAAACCACCAATCCTCCATCACGACCAAAGATATAAGTGGTCCCAGCTGAGCAAGACAGACAAATAAAGCCAATCCAGACGTGTCTTATCTCACAGTTTCATCGATCTTCACGTTTTTAATTAATCTTGTGCCTATTTAGTGAAAAGAAAAGAAAAAAGTTCACAAATGTTGAACATTTGGCAGAATAAAACTGTGGCTTAAGCTTTAAATGTCACAACTAAACGGTTTCTCCCACAGGCTTAAAAAAAAAACTGTGGTTTCCAAGTTCCTGCTGGAGGCTGAAGTGACTCATACAAAAAGCAACTCATACATTTGTTTGACTCACAGGGTAATAAAACCATTTTGTATCACTTCTATATGAGACTATAGAGATTCATTCAACATTGATCTGATCTTGTCAAAACTGCATATTTTAACATCTTATCTAGGCGCACCTTTACAGAAATAGTTCACAGTGCCCTCCTGTGGTGGCTTTAATAAATGCACACACACTTTTCTTAGATATTGAGTTTGAAACCTAGAACTGTAGTTTAATATCTGTAGATTTAAAACGAGACAGAATCTATCTTACTGTATTTTTTACAGTCTGTGGATGATCAGGGAAATGATTCTCCCTACTACGTAAATGAGTTTTGTAAATGAGTCTTTTCTAAAATGAGTCTTTAAAAACCAACCCCTTGTAAATGAGTCTAGAAAATTAGTCTTTTATCAAATTAGTATTTACAACTAAACGTCTTGTAAATGAGTCTTGTGAGTCTTTTCTAAAATGAGTATTTACAACCCAACTTCTTGTAAACGAGTCTTGTTAATGAGTTTTTTTCTAAAATTAGTCTTTACAACCCAACCTTTTGTAAATGAATCTGTAAATGAGTCTGTTCTAAAATGAGTCTTTACAACCCAACCTCTTCTAAATGAGTCTTGTAAAAAAAAGCAGTTCTAAAATGAGTTTTTACAACCAACCTCTTGTATACGAGTCTTGTAAATTAGTCTTTTCTAAAATGAGTTTTTACAACCCATCCTCTTGTAAATGAGTCTTGTAAATTAGTATTTTCTAAAATGTATACAGTATTTACAACCCAACTTCTTGTACGTAAATGAGTCTTCTCTTATAAATGAGTCTTTTCTAAAATGAGTCTTTACAACCCAACCGCTTGTGAATTAGTCTTGCAAATGCATCTTTTCTAAAATGAGTCTTTACAACCCAACCTCTTGTAAATAAATATTTTCTAAAATGAGTCTTTGCAACCTAACCTCTTCTAAATGAGTCTTGTAAATGAATATTTTCTAAAATGAGATATTACAACCAAACCTCTTGTAAATTAATCTTGTAAATGTGTCCTTTCTAAAATGGGTCTTTACAACCCGACCACTTGTAAATAAGTCTTGTAAATGAGTCTTTTCTAAAAATGAGTTATTACAACCCAACGTCTTGTTAATGAGTCTTTTCTAAAATGAGTCTTTACAACCCAACTTCTTGTAAAAGAGTCTTGTCAATGAGTCTTCTCTTGTAAATGAGTCTTTTCTAAAATGAGTCTTCACAACCCAACCTCTTGTAAGTGAGTCCTTGAGACTCACCGAGGCTATATTGAATAAATAAAGGTTGAATTTAACATCATCAAATATTTTAGAAGATGCCTTAATTGAACTTAAACTCAAAACATCCTTTAATTGAAAGGCAAGGCTTTCTTTAAAGGAATGAATATCAACCGTGGCCTTTAATGCTAGAGTTTGAAAAGAAAAGTCCAAGAAAACTGGTATAAAACATACAGCATTTTTATATGTTAGACATGTTAAAAGTCTGCATTGATAATGAAACCTTCTCTAGTTCGTCCAGATCTGAGGGCAAATAAAGGAAAAACACTCACCATCGTTGCACAGTGGCCCAGCGTATGAAGTCATGCTGCAGTCACAGGTAAAGCCCTCCCACTGCTGCAAACACACGCCCTGATTTGAGCAGGAGTCCTCCTGACATGTCGTGCTGGGACCTGCAGTGACAAACCTGATGTGGTGAAAGGTTGTACAAACTCAGAAAGAAAACAAACTTCTTGTTTTCACTGCCACCCAGTGTGTAATACAGTATAGGGTTATTTAAATGTCCCTAATTAATTTGTGCTGTAAGGTAGTGGCTAAGATGTTGTGGATAGGTTTCTGTGCTTAAGTTATAGAAATAGGATAAATCATCAAATAAACAAAAATAGCTCAATCCAAAGTGTTCTAAGGTAAAAAAAAAAGAGGGACATGTGGTTAGCATACATGTTTAAACGAGTGGGGAAGAAGCAGGAAGAGCACCCAAACATAACAGCTGGAGTTATGTTTCTGTCTCAATACTCGTTCTCCATCATTCTGTCAGCTTACTCTTCCTGCTTCATGTTACAACCACACAAGAAGAGCAGCCTCTAAAATTAGTTCCAACATGAAGCATGGAGGAAGGCGTGTGAAATGATTCACCAGAGGAGTATTGAAGTTTTGGTCGGGAGTCGTTTGGACAGGTTGGATAACATGCAGTTAAAGAAGGCGGGAGAGGTGGTCCACTCAAGTCAAGCAGCGCTAACGCCTCTAATAAGACTGAATCTGTTAACTGCACAGAGGAAGTCCTGATGCATGCTCAACACTCCAGGTGGATGCATCTAACGAGGCTGAGTCAGGTCCTCTGGACGGATTCTTCTTTGTTGAAACCTTTCATCTTTTATCCAGAAGACTTCTTCAGTCTGAGGAGCTGCAACAAACAGTCTTACAAGCAGCACCTTCCCATGGTGCTGGTGACATTTAAAACTAGCTGTTCACATGGAAAAGGTGGACCATCAGCCTAATGACCGAGCATTACTAGTGCCCTGGTGGCTGCTTGCTATTCACGGAGGGCTGAGTGAAACTCGCAGTAGCAGCCTCTGTTTAACGGCTTCCTGAGGAGAACCCGCCCGTCATTAAACAGGGGCGGAGGCCTCTGTGTCTAATTATCCCATTCTTATAATGCTGTTATTGCATCACTCAGCTCTCTGTGAATGGCAAGCGGCCACCAGGGCACTAAAGGTCAGCCATTAGGCTGATGGTTCTCCCTTTGCGTGCGAACAACTGAAGAAGTCTTCCGAATAAAAGACGAATCGTTTCGACAGAGAAGAATCCATCCAGAGGACCTGACTCGGCCTCGTTAGACGAACAGAGAAAAGGATAAATCAACTCTGACCTTTGAGTCTGGATCACCGGGATCCACACAAACACTGAAAATTACGGGGTATTGTTAACACGCTCACATAAATCTCCGCACCCTCACACACCCTCACATGCTCACACAAAGCATTATACCTTGCAAGTCAGCTTTCATCAATGAAACTTTTGTCAGCCAAACAAACAAACAAACAACAAAAAAAAAGCAAACAAGCAAAGTAAGTTAGATGGTTAGTCAGTGCACACGGATGCCTGTGAACTGCTGAAAGAGTGCAACCGAGCGAGAGAGAGAGCACACAATGTGCAGAAGGGATGAAAGTAAAACTCTAACAGAGCGAGAGCTGGGTTAGTGGGTTATCCTAACAGCAGAGTGAGTTAAAAACTGAAATAAAAAAAAAAAAAAAGGGGAATCAAAAGATGAAGGGAGACAAGGGCGTGGATCTGCTGACATCTTGCTACCCCACCTTCACAACCTCTCTCCACTTGACCCATCGTTGCCAAGGCGTCGGCCAAAAGATCCGGGAGCCGGCCGTTCAGGTCAACTGTTGCCAGACAACCCTGAAACCCCTCACGGGAGTGGACCAGCTTGGGCAGTTCTCGGTACATCTCTTTGGTAACACCCCCGATGTACAGATCACCTGCAAGGCAACAGAAAATTCATTATTGACCAACTTCATCATAAAATAGTTTCTATGATGATTTTTGAGCTCATGGCCTTCAAATTGTTTTTCCCATTCGCAACATAAAACCCAAATATAACCATTTTTGCAGTTAAACACCAACTTAGTGATTAGCTGTTGATTTGACTGGATAAATTAGCATAAATAAATTGATTATTAATGCTTTTACCTAATAATTATCCAGCACAGACTGTGGCCAGTTCTATTTAATGTGTTTCACAGTGAAATATACTCTCAAGCTAATATGGATCTATTGCTAGAAAATACTTAATTTGGGGTAACAACTGAAATCAGAGACTAAAGGCAACGGAACGTGCTTTAGCTCACTTGTCAGAAAATAGCTGAACTCATAACCCTCTAATAAAGTAGTTAGTTTATTATAAGTCTATGATTTTGTACTAATTAAAAGAGAGAACGCTTCAGATGGCTTATGGTTTTTTTTTTTCATTTAATTCCCAAAGGTCATATATTTTCTTTAATTTCGAGACTAATAAGAAATTAATAATTCATTATCAAAGAAGTCTCCTATGGAGTACAAGCATGGAAACTGAATATTAGATCGAGAACTTTAATCTAAATATAGCTAAAAAAACGATTATTTCTTTGATCAATACTTATTTACAATAAATTTTATATAATTCAAAAACCTCTTTATAATGAATGGTGCCACATTTGTTAGGAAAGGCTTTGTGGGTTGAGCAGTAGTTACACACATTATAATCTTAGCAAATTTTATCTGCCGATGCCAAACGTCTTATTCAGCTATTGACACTTTTTTAAGCTTCAGATATCTTCAAGTCCTGACAACCAGGTCCCAATAAGGCACCTGTTTGTCCGCACCTGTAAGTAGAATCCGACTGATATATCGGTAGGACCGATATTTTAGGCCAATATAGGCGTTTGGGGACCTATTGGTATTTGTGATAATTGCCCCATTGTGCGACGATATAAACACTGGGAACAAGCTGTGTTTTTAGTTGTGAAAGGGTGTAATTGTACATTGTATCCAGCAGAGGGCGCATGTGGACAACATTCAAGTCATGGCGTCCACTTTAACTTTCACTTTCAGCACAGACGACGCAGCGAGCAATACTGTGTAGCGCATTTTGCTGAACAGAGCACAGTAAATGTATTTGAACTGATCTGTAAAATAAAAATAAAAATCAACAATAATGACTTCTCTTCAATCCTCTAACCTGCTTATCATTAGCTACGTGCCTCTCAAGTTAGCAAGCTAACATTACTGCCTTGTAAATTTAGCCAGAACAATAAATCTAACGTAGAGGTGAAATATATCAGTAACGTTATCTTTGTCGTCCTCAATGAAATGCATCACCATATGTGACTGATTGTTTAAACAATGAACAGAGAAGGACGTTTCTTTGTTTAATTTATATTTTTATAACACACTTGATAACTTTAAGGTTAATGGTGGAGGATAGAAAATGTGAATGCACGTTAGGAAGACTTGGAGCGTTAAAGGTCCACTGACATGATATTTGAACTTTGCATAAAATGGCACAACATATATATCTTGTATCATTCAACTATGT
>JAVCKU010000052.1:15582871-15598548 GCA_032273985.1 Hypsolebias coamazonicus | reverse complement strand
ATAAACAAGGGACTACTGTAATTTAATTAGATTTCATTTCATTTCATCAAAATCAATCAGCACGCAGCAATCACGCTGCAGTTATGCACAAATAGCAATTTCTTTAGTTTTTTTTAAATAAAATGTTAGATCCAATTTAAGGATTTTGCACAAACTCATAAAGTTCTGTAAATGTATTGCATATTCCATCATTCCACTTACCCTTTGACCAACTCTACGACTATGAAGTCGTTGCCGTCTCCCCTGTTGAACAGAATAAGACCATCGGGGGAAGTCGTCTTGAACTGCATAAAGAGGTGCATTGAGTAGTAGGCCTGCAGCGTGGGCAGCGTGACAAAACTGGACCGGGAGCGGAAGGTGATGGGATCAGCCACAATGCTCTTATAACCAATGACAGCGTTGAGCTCACAGTAGTCAATGTCGCCGTTTTTGCACAGGTCAATGTAGGGCATGCCGTTCAGCGCCAGGCCCTGAAGGTGGCCGATGAAGTTGGAGGGCACGGCAGGCATGAAGCGTTTCTCCGTCACGATGCCTGTCTCCACATTGTGAAACTCGAGCTGGGTGTGGTCGCCCGCCATCTGACCTGGTGGCAGGGGTAAACTTCAGAGGTGAGGGCTCTGAACACATTAGTTTCAAAATAAATTGATCTATACTACGTGCGGAGTGTTTGGTAAGATAAAATCACAAGAACATGAACACACGATGCAGAAATAGCTTCACTGGCACGACTGTAAATGTTCTGCTGCAGTGGTTACCTTCAACAGGCTGCAGGTCATCCACAGTGAGTTTGAGGCTCTTGCCACGTCGGACCACCCTCACCGTGTGCCACTCATTATCATTGAGGCTCGAGCCAGCAAAGATTGTCTCAGGGCCTTTACCTACACATGGCCCAAAGCACCGTTAACAACGCACAAAGACTTGGACAGAAACAGAGTTGTAGAGACAGGAAAAAGAGAACCAGAGAGTGAAAGAAAATGTGGCGAGCCAGGAATAAATAATGTGAGGACAGAAATCGAGGCAATGGAAAGAACCAAACACATCCTGACAAACACCTCTGTGCCAGCTCACACAAACACACAGACAAGCCTCCTTGAAGATAAAGCAAAGAGAGACAGATGATGTGACACAGAAAGACAGAAAGATTAACATAAGCGAATGCTTTGGGTGCCTAAGATGGAGACTGTGAGTCACAACAGGCCTACGCTAAGACAGTCCATCTGCGAACGGATTACACCACCGCGATGACCACCTACAGCCCACACATGCACATACTGCACACTTGCACCCTCTTGACCACCCTTAAACCCTCCAACCTCCACACATGCTCGTGTTCTTTGACGTGAAAGCGATATTTTTTACTTTTTTCCAACAACGTGCAATGCCTCTGTCAGCCCCTAGGTGACACTAGCCTCACAGCAGAGCAATGGGGTGCTCTCCAAGGTGCTGATGTGCTGCAAAATGAAGGAAGCTGTGATGTCTTTGCATGATGTCTCTCTCGCTCCCTATCTACAACCACATATCTTCACATACTTGACTGCACAGATCTGACAGACTGACAGCGTCCCCTTGCTCTACACTTTACAACCACCCCTCCAACCTTGAACACGACACCCACCATCTCCCAGCGCACACTCGCACGTAGCCCCCTTCCTTCTCTAAGGCGCTTTTGGCTATAGCACCGCGACTGAGTCTGCTTACAGTGACCTATAGGAGGTAACGACAAGCAGGCGAGCAAGGGGTGGTAGGTGAAAAGTAAACTGACCCGGTCAGATTCTGCTGCAGAAAATGTCAAGCGTGTCTGCATCAATCATGGAGGCGTGCAGGCAGCAACACACACACAGGTAGGGCGGTGAGGAAAGATGCTGACGCGCAAACTTAATTAAACAAACATGAGGAGTCGATCAAAATGGAAGTGGCAGCGTGAAATAGACGATTGCGCGGCAGTGAAACAAACAAAAAAAAAAGTGTTGTGCATGAGAAGAGGACACAGGGTTCCCCTGAGGAGGCTCAGCTGTGCTCTGGGCAAAGCATCTCATCCAGTTACCATGGATCACTGCTTAGCACTGAGCACGGAAAGAGAATCTGTGCATGCTTGTACGAGTCTGTGTGTGTGTTTCCACATGTAACTGAATAGTCAAAGAATGAGCGGAGTGATGTGAGCGCGAGGCAGCGATCTGTCTCGACCTGGGCGCAGGGAGAGACGGGGAAGCAGACAAACGCGCACCCTATTTTAGGTAAGCGCTAAAAGGGCGATGAGCTGGGACTCATGAAGAGCCTGTCAGGGTTAACCAAAGAGACAAGATGGAAACGCAAATAGAAGCGGAGGATAATGAGAACAATGTTGGAAAAAAAAAAAAAAGATTCATAATTCATTAGCTCTAAATAACAAACTGAAGGATAAGCCTCAAATCTCTGCAAAAGCTAAGGCTTTTTTTTTTTTTTTTTTGCTGAGTGGACTATTTCAGCAGCGCCTGGCTGTTAAATAATTTTTTCCCCTCCCCATTTGAATACGATATGTATAATTTATTGCGTGCACAGCGTGCCAGAAAAGTGGCTGCCTACTGAAATCTTCATTGAGACAACCGAGCTAAAATTGGCCAGCAGACATTCGGAGTAGCAACAGCACTGTGTGGCTAGCAGGGGTTTCTATGGCAACTGCAGCCGTCCATTTCACCACCGCCTTGCCGTCACCGAGCGTTCGCGCCCCCTCCGTCTCGCTTGCTCGCTGCGGTTGTGACAGAAACTCCACGTGAGGGAATTAAACTTCATCAGGGATTCAGCGCCGCTCGCAGCGGGACGAGCGCAAACGCGCACGCAGGAAAACACACACACACCCCCAGACAACACAACGACACAGACGGGCAATGGAAAGAGGCGCTCGTTCACAAACTCTCTCGTGCGCGGTCCGGAGACGAACATCAAGGAAACGAAGCAAACAACCGAAGGTGTGACAATCAAAGATGGAGGGATAGGAAGTCTTTTTTTTTTTTCTTCCTCCAGCATGAAAGAGACATAATTAGCCTTCATCCACTTAAACTCACAGGAACACCTCCTACTCAAATCTTCTCCTTTTCTCTCGTTTTGCCGTGATTTCCCCCTCCCATCAACCCCAACCGTCCTTGTCTTCCATCTATCTTTCTTTGCTAAAATGGCCGACCTGGAAAAACCCTGGCCCTCAGCAAAAATCGCGCCTCTCCTGCAGTGTTGCTGCACACGCACACACATTTATCTGCACACAGCCTCCTGGTACAAAGATATGTCGAATAAGAGATTAAGATGAAATGAATGAACATGACAAAGGGAGTGAAAAAAAAAGTCGGTCACATTAACATCACTCTGCACGCTCCATACATACTGAAGGAGGAAGAGGGAGGGGGAGGAGTTAGGTGAGATGGAGGATCACTTACTGGCTGTACAGTTTATCCTGATACAGTCTGGAGGGAGAGCAGAGCAGAGGGTTAATGCTGCAAACATAGACATATGCTCTCCACGCCCTGGGGACGCTCACATCGACACACCCTGCACCTTTTGTTTTTATGAGAACAGGCACACGCTGCTGAGAAAACACCCTTCGTTTGCTACTCGGGACGCACCTATTGCAATTCTCTGGGTCGATTCTGACTCGTGAATTTTGCAAATCTCTGACAACCGATTCCAGTTTAGTCCAACAGCGAGAACGTCTGTGAAGCATTCACACCATTGTGATCCATTTTTCTTCCGTACGTTTTTCAGCATCTTTCTTGTCCCGCAATTTTTGTGCAGTTTCAACAAATCATGTATCATAATGTTCAGTTAGTTCCGGAGAAGGGCACTGTGACTTTTGGTGTTGGTGCAACTTTAGCTTTTTGAAATGTTTAGCCTTTTCTACCAGTTTTTTTCCCCTCATATTAAATGAACTGAGCTCATTTTACATCCTTCACATCTTCAGATGTGTTTATAACCTTTCACTGCTCCTTTCACATTTTGTTCTGGTTCAGCTTCTCGCAGCTTCATTGTGCAAATAAAAAAGGCTACTTTCAGCTGATTTCAGCTGTTTTGTGCAACTTTCAGCTTTATTCTGCTAACTACAACATGTTTGTGCTTCTTCTAACTTCTATTCTAACTATCTGCTAATTTCATTTTGTCTTGTTCCTTTCAGCTTATTTCTGCGTTGAAGCTGTTTCTGTCATTTCAGCTACTATATAGCTGTTTTATGCTAATTTTAGCTTTTTCAGCTAATTCCACATTTTTTTCACTCATTAAATTTTTTTTTCAGACTATTTCATCAAAAATGTGCTATTCATTTGTTTCTGGTAATTTCAGCTCCTTTCAGACTTTTTAGCTACGTTTCATCTTTTTTTGTTGTTGTTGCAAATTTCTGCCTCTTTTTTTTTATTTTTTAGATAAATTCCACTTTTTGTGCTCATTTTTGCTTCTTTAAGCCTAATTGGGCACAATTCTGCTCCCTCCACTTCCTTCTGGTAATTTGAGCTTATTTCTGCTGTTTTTAGCTACTATTCAGCTGTTTTTTTTCTTCTTCGTCTCTCTTTTCAGCTTTTTCAAATAATTTCTACTTTTTGGTGCTCATTTCTGCTTTTTGCAGCCTACTTGGGCACAATTCTGCTCTATCCACTTCTTTCTGGTAATTTAAGATTCTTTCTGCTTTTTTAGCTACTTTTTAGCCGTTATTTATTAAAGAACTGTTACCGGTACTCATTTTAGACTTTTGCTGTCTCTGAAAATAAACAAAAATTAGTGTTCCAAGCACAAGAAAGCAAATAATAGACCTAAAAAAAATCTAATAAATTAAACTCTTTAAATAAATGAATAAAAGTTTAATGTTTATTAGGCTCCCTTGGATCTACAATAATTTAAACTAAACTTTTAGCATTTTCCAAAATACAGTTGAAAATAAAATCACGCTTTTAAAAATTGTTTCTTATATTCAAAATTTTCAGGGCCACGACTCCTTTCGTCTAGTTCTGGCCCACCTATAAAAACGTTTGGACACTCCTGCCTTAGAGATATTAAAGGCAGCCATCTTAGAGATTTATTCACTCAGTAAAAACTACGCTGAAGACTGGCTATTTCTCAAAAAAATTCCATAATTAGCAACTTAAAGTTTAAAAAAGAAGTGAAGTTTGGTTAAGTTCAGCAGTCCTGCTGAAAATTCAGGGCATCTGCTGAGCAATTATCGCATTCCTTTGTGTTTTCTTACAGCAGCGTGCGGCACATGAATTTTTCTCAGATTAAAATTTTGGGTGGAGAAAAATGTGCATTTTTAATTTGCATAGAGCAGCATGCCTTTTGGCTGCTCTGGCCTGAATGACACCTTTTAGTCAGCAGCCCAAAAGCAGCGGGAGACTGAGACGGGTGATAAGTGTCAGCTGGTCTAACGACACCAAACACATCCCAATCGCTGTCACCCATGTAGAGGACGGATCTTTCCAAATGGTTGGAAAATTCAGCCCTCTGTTTAATTCTTTACCCATGATGCGTTGGTGTGCCTTGTGGCGTCAACCACAGAAAAAAACGTGGCTGCAGACAACCAGAGACCAACACATGCACCCCTCTGTGTGTTCACTGTGTCTGGGTGTAAAACGGGTGCAGAATAAGACAAAACAAGAGCGCTAATGGTGTAAAGTTGTATGTTTTAGTGCAGATTGTGTTTGGGTTGAATGTTGGAAATGTTGGGGATGCACAGGTCTGCTGGGAGTGAGCAGAGACTGCAGCTCGAGGCTCGACCCTCTGTTCAACTTTTTACACAGTACATACGATACTCAAATGTTTCTGACTTGAACACTGAAAAAATGACTTTAAAGGTAATAAACCTCCTGAAAAGTAAGAGCTACACAGAAAAGAGTACGTTCATTTTATCAAGAAGAAACAGGAAGTTAATCTGGGCATGGGCTGGGATAGAGATGACCTTTAAGAAAAAAATATCAGTTTCACGTCATTGCAGAATTAAACAAACGTTTAAAACACAATTTGTTTCCTTTTATATATAAAAAAGGTACTATATATGCAAAGACTAAGTCTAAATCATGTAAAATATTGCTTTATATTGATTGTATTACAAAGTATAACATAATAATATATTTCTTAATTTAATACTTATTTACAGTTGTTTTAGCTTTAATGCACAGATATAAATATTAATCCGGATACTGAAAGAACACAAGTGAACGTGTTGACAGTCTGTTTAAAATCTGCTTTACCTTTTTCCTGCTCTCATGAAAGAGTTCAAAATAATTTGTGATCAGATTACAATTTCTAAAAAAATTTCATTTACAACACAGGGAAAGGCAAACATTTTAATTTAATCACATTTTAGTTTAATTTCAAATTGAACACCAGAGTGTTCAACAGTCTTTAGAGGATTATTTGGGCATAATTTAATGACATTGTAGGGCACTGACGTTTCACCTTTAAGACTCTTTTTGGCCAATTTGAGAAATAATAAAGGAAAACTGTCACCTTTCTTTCTTACCATCAATACGTAAAATACACACAAAGTAAACTACAAAATAAATATAACTATAATTCTGAGGAATACTGTACTTGCAGCACAATTTATGACTTCCTCTCTGACGTTCTGCTCTTTGCAAAGTAACGCCGACAGCCTAACGAGCTGAGTTTAGTTAATTAGTTAGCGGAGTATTAGCTTCTGCAGCAAGCCTGCAGTTTAGATTTCATCTGCTAACATGCTAACTCTTGTTACTTGTTACAAACATTTGTTTCAAAACGAATGTCGCTCCTCCGTGTTATAAATCTGTGGTTCCAAACCATGGTCCTTGAGGAACGCCATCCTGCATGTTTTAGTTGTTTTCCTGCTCCAACACAACTGATTCAGTGATTTTATAACTTCAAGTTCTACCAAAGCTTGTTGAGCATCCATTCATTCAAATCAGGTGTGTCAAAGGAGGGAAACAACTAAAACATGCAGGATGGTGTTCCTCAAGGATTTGGGTTGGGAACCATTTTTTTCTTTATTTTTTCCTTCTTCTTTCTGCTGCTCCCTTCTTCAGGGGTTGCCACAGCGAACTAAGTCGCACGAAGACTTGGCGATTATTTTTACTCCGGATGCTCTTCCTGACGCAAGAACAGAGCACCGAGCTACCACAGCCCTCTGTGTGGAGCAGAGAGCTGCCCGGAGGAGCAGATGGTGGAGGTTAAGGGCCTTGCTCAAAGACCCAGAGTGGGGCAAATGAGGGTGGAGGCAGATGTGGGTGCTTCACCTATCCCACCCACATTTTGATGTTGTCGGTACTGGGAGCTGAACCAGCGATCTTCCGATCACAGGCCCACCTTCTCTAACCTCTGTGCCACCATTATTATAGACTAAATATGAAACGTATAACTGCGGATGTTCTTTTCTTAACAAGCTTAAACTTTTAGGGGATTTCCACCCGGGGTCCAGTCACACCCGGTCTTTGTTGTCTAATTTTTAGGCATCTAAACATGAATACGATAGAAACATTTAGAGATTTTGATTTTTAGCACTTTGAAAATTATTATTGGCCCATGCCTCTAACATATGAACGCAGGAAACAGCTGAGGCTAATATTAGCTGCATTCCCCTAACGAGTAGACTACATGTTCGTGTGCATGGGTGTACCTAGGTTTACAGTGAGTCGAACGCGGCCCCCATCCAGCTCCAGACGAAGGGTGTCTGCGGAGTTACGGGAAGTGGTTGCCATGAGAACGCCGTAGGCCCGCTGGGAGCGAAAGCGTAGCGAGACGTCCTCCGCCTCGGTGTGCATCGCCACAGGCAACTGCACCTTCATAAACTTACTCCCATCGTAAGAGAGGATGGTTGCGTCTGTGCAGGAAGTGGAGAGGGAGCCGGATAAGAAGGGAGTGACAAAGGGGATGAAGGGGAAGAGAAAAATGATTGACAGGGGAAAAAATATGAAGTAGGGAAAGACAAAAGCACAAAAGCATTCTGACAATCAGATTAAAACATGACAAAGTATGTTTCAGTGCTGCTACGCTCTCTTGTTCCCCAGCCGCGACATGTTGAGACTCAAAACCTGCTTCCAACAAAATTATCCCGTCACTCCAGCCCTGATTCATCATCCCTCCCTCGCCTTAGAGGAGAGGGTGCAAAAATAGCTGCAGCTGGTTGGCTGGCCCTGTTATCTGGTTAAATCAGAATGCACGATGTTGAGTGTGTTAGCCACCGTCGCTGACATCCCAGACCCCGGAGTCAAAACGTAACAAGCTCAGGTGATCCCACTTTAATGTCTTTTGCATACTCATTTACATATTCATAATCTTGTCTCCCCATTACATGCTGGGGCCAGCTAAACTGTTTACCTCAGAGAACCCTGCTTTTATTGGCCAATTAAATGCATAACCAAACACTCTCCATGCATATGCGTTCTTATCATTCCTCTCTCCATTCTTCCTATATCTCTCCATGCATTTTCTTCCACCCTTTGGTTTCACGCACCATGTTTCTGTGGGAGACGGTTAAAGCCAAGGCAAGAAAGAAAAAAAAAACACACAAGAGAACAGGAAGGGAGGAAGGCGTCATGAATACTGATGAGCTGAGAAGTAGAGAAAGAGAGAGATAGTGTGTTTGTGTGTGTGTGTGCATGTCAGAATAAGTGAGTGAATTTAAGTGTGAACAGAGAACGGTTTAGTAAAGTGAGAGCAGGAGGGGGGGGAAAATAAGGACAGGACGTGAAAGAGAGAGGCAGCGAAGCTCTTGGCTAAAATGCAAATGAACCCTCATTAACTTGAGGAAAAAAAGAAGGTGGTTGGCCTGTTATATCACAGATAACATAACCAGGAGCCACACATACACCCACCAGGGTGCACACGTGCATGCACTTTTGATAAGAGAGACAGCTGACTAAATTTTCCTCGCCGCGGCACCTGACTCACAACCAGCCAAACAGAGGATGGAAAGTCTTCGGGAGGGAAGAGGAGAACAGTGGAACGCACACCGTCTGCGCAGCGTGGACTGGATGGATAACAGCTAAAGTGAACGATGATGTCATTGACTTGTAAACATTTAACCCGGTCAAATATTTAAATGTTTGTTTTATTCCTAATAACCAGTTCTTAGAGCTGGTCCCAGAGCAGCTAACAAGTTTGAAGCAAGAAGAGGTCCATTTAAAAAGATATGCGAGTTTTACATATATTTTTCTTCCGTATCTTTTTCGGCATCTCGTCACACAGTTTTCAAGCTGTTTCAACAAATCATTTATCGAAGCGTTCAGCTCGTTCAGGAGAAGGTTGCGATGACTTTTGGTATTGGTGCAACTTTAGCTTTTTGAAATATTTAGTCTTTTCTGCCACTTTTTTCCTCATAGGAAATGAATTGAGCTCATTTTACATCCTTCAGTTCTTTAGATCTGTTTACAGCCTTTTACTGCTCCCTTCACATTTTGTTCTGCTTCAGCTTCTTTCAGCCTCCTTGTGCAAATTAATTTTTTTCAGCTAATTTCAGCTGTCTTACAAGCTCTTTTCAGCTGGTTTGCGCTTCTTTCAGGATCTTTATGCTAACTACAACATTTTTGTGCTTGCAACTTCTTTCTGCTTCTTTCAGCTTATTTCTGTAAGTTTCAGCTTTTCCTGCTATTTCAGCTGCTATTTTTAGCTGTTTTAGATTTTTCAATTAATTCCACTTTTGTTGCATTCATTTAAACTTTTTTCAGCCTAACTCAGCAAAAATGAGCTCTCGCCACTTCCCTCTTAATTTAAGCTTCTTTCTGCGTTTTCAGCTACTTTTCAGCTATTTTAGTTTTTTGTTTTTTTGCTAATTTCAGCTTTTTTCAGGTAATTTCCTCTCATTTGTGCTCATTTTTGCTTCTTTCAGCCTAATTAAACAAAACTGTTCTTTCTACTTTCTTCTGCTAATTTATGCTTATTCTACCATTTCAGCTACCTTTTTAGCATATTTTAGCAAATTTAATCTGTTTTCAGATAAATTCAAGTTTTTTGTGTGATATTTTCAGCTACTTTCAGCCTATTTAACTTATTTCTGATTATTTCAACTTGTTATGCTCTTTTCAGCTTACTGTTTTATGCTAATATTAGGTTTTTCAGCTAATTTCACATTTTTTTGCATTAATTTTAACGTTTTTGTTCTTTCTGCTTTCTCCTGCTGATTTATGCTTGTTTTACATTTTCAGCTACATTTCAGCATGTTGTTTTTTAGCTAATTTCAGCAAGTTCTTCTGTAATAAGCATCCACACTGCATTTTCACAGGAAATTCAATTCCTCAAATTTTTTTTCGAAATACACAGAGTAGAAAGGGTGACAAAAAAATGAATAAATTCAAGATTTGCTATGACGATGAGTTGCCAGCTGTACATTTCCTGAAAAAGTTAAGTGCTTCACAATCATTTATAGAAAATAAATTCAGCTTTCTTTTCTTTTGAGGATGAATGCAATTCCTGAAATTTTATATTAAGAGTTTTTCCTTCACTCGCACTTCTGAGCAGGTGATTCAGAAGCATAAAAAGATTCAAGAGTGTTCAGTAATGGACTGAAATGTTGTGCACTCTTCAAACATGCAAATGGAGCGGCACAAACAACAGTTTGGAAAAATAAAAAAAAATCTGTTCCAACACACAACATAATGTTAACCTTTAAAAAGAACATAACACAGAACACTTCATTAGTCCCATTGGACAATGTCCTAAATGTCTCTAAAACTCTTATTTAGGATGCAGGGTTAGCATTCCTTGAAGAAATGCATATCGCTCACCACCGCCAGCGATTTAAAGTAAAAAAGTTGAGTTAAAGCCATTTTGATCAAACCTTGTAAAAGAGATTATGATCCCACGAGATGCGTTAGTGCAGAAAGTATGTACTTTGTATTTAGGATGACTCTCAGTTACTACAGCACAAAGATTTAGCTCAATATCTGTGCACTTTGCTGGGTTAAAGCCATTTTTTGAGTTGGCTAATGTCAATTACCTGTGGTGGCCATCTTGAACTGCGTTGATTCCAAAAGTTAATGGTGAAATTTTGAGCAGGAATCTCATGCAGTGGGTAGGTATGTTATGTGAATGACCTGAACTGAAGCCATTTTAATGATTTTTACTATCAGTTGGCTATGGCAGCCATCTTGAATCAGGATGACATCAAAAGGTAATCAGTATTAGATGAACATCTGATTAGTCTGCAAGTTTTGTTAAAATTTGTAGTGCTTCATTAGATATTTTGCTGACAGACAAACACAGGCTGGTAACAGGTGATAAAGACCTCTGTGAAAATTAAAAATCAGTAACTTCCCATTTTTTATGCTACAAAACTTATATGTCTCTAAAACTCTTATCATAGAGAATATTATCTGTGTATAGCTGCTTGTGGCTGCAGGGTCAAAAAAACTTGCAATTGTTTTTACAACCATAGAAACAAATGTGGAAATTATTTCTACTTGCGTACTATTTCTAAACTCCACCTCCAGCAAGTCAAATGCAAACATATAAAAAGGTATTGTTTGTAGCAACCATCCAAGAATGCTCCGAAAAGACAACTGGTTCTGCTGAAAGAGTAAAACTTTTAAAATGATGACATCATCTGATGTCCAATTAAAATATTTCACCGTCTGTCTCATTTTGATTAGTTTTGTGCAAAAGTCACAGTGCTGTTATGGGCTACATTCACTCTTTCTGATCAGAGTGCTGGTGGTAGTCTTAATTTTTTTTTTCCACTATTGAGAAAAAACATTTATAGGCAAACAATAATGTTTTTTGTGTGTGTGTGTTTCATGTGTCTGTTTGCAAAATATATCAAAAACTACTTGACAGATTTTATTGAAACTTCTAAACAATAACTAATGTATATTTCTACAACAGATTAACTTTTGGAGCAAACCCTATTTAAGATGGCTGCCATAGTTAACTGACTTTGAGAACACAAAAATGTCTATGACTCAGATAAATGTTATGGATATTAAGCTACAATCTGGTGCTGTGGTAGCTGAGCATAGTCCGCAACAGTTACTTAAAGCACATTACATTGCAAGGCATATTTTTCTTAAAACTTTAATATTTACTTTTGTGAAGTCCATTTGTCTGTTAACAAAATATCTCATAAACCACTGGACAGATTTCAAAGAAATGCTCAGAAAGTAATTATTGACTGTATCAGGTTGGATCAAAGTGGCTGCAACTTTGTCATTTTTCCACATAAGATGATCTCATCCTAAAATTCTGTTTTAATTTTAATCTTTAAAAGCCTTTACGGTACGGTATCTGTATCCACCTCTTACATATCTTACAAAAGAAACTGCATTTACTGCAAAAATGCAGTGTGAATGCTTATTGCGGAAGAACTTAGTAAACAACCGCTGAAATGAGCAAAAAACATGCTGAAATGTAGCTGAAATGGAAGAACAAGCCTGAATTGGCATAAGAAAGCAGAAAGAACACATATTTTCTGAAACTGGTTTAAATCAGCAGAAATTAGCAAAAAATTTAAGAAATTATCTAATTAGCAAAAAATAGCTGAAAAGTAGCTGAAAAGGCAGACAGAAGCTTAAACTATCATAAGGAAGTAGACAGAGCTGAAAAGAGCTCCAAAAAATGTGAGATTAGCTGAAAAAGCTAAATTTAGCACACACAAAAAAACTAAAAAGTAGTTGTAATAGAAGAACAAGCTGAAACTAGCTGAGTTGAACTGAAAGGAGCATAACAAGCTGAAATTTGCAAAAATAATTGAATTAGGCTGAAAGCAGCAGGAATTACCACAAAAAAACTTGAATTTATCTGAAAACAGCTGAAATTAGCTTAAATACTAAAAAGGTAGCTGAAAATGTAGAACAAGCTTGAATTAGCAGAAGAAAACAAAAAATAACGTTTGCCCAGCTAGAATGAAAGAAGCAGAAATGAACACAAAAAGGAGGAAATGCTGTGAAAAAGTAGAAACTATTAAAAAACAGCTGGAAAGTACTAAAAGGCAGAAAGAAGCTTACATTACCAGAGGAAGTGGAGAAAGCACATTTTTACAGCATTAGGCAGAAAAAAGTTGAAATTATTGCCAAAAAAAGTGGAATTAGCTGAAAAAGCTAAAATTAGCATAAAGGCAGCTAAACAGTAGCTGCTGTTGGATAATTTAATCATCCTATCATCAACTCATCAAATAAATAGCCACAAAGAGGACGAGAAGATCTTTTCAATCCAGGTCACACGCATGGCTCGATATAACTTTGACATTAGTGGGTGAAAAACATCCATGACCTTTACATTCCCATCAGCTGAAATAGCAGAAAATGCTGAAACTTGCAGAAATAAGCTGAAAGGAGCATAAAAAGCTGAAATTAGCAGAAAGAAGTTAGAAGAAAAACAAATCTGTTGTAGTTAGAAAAAATTTGAAAGGATCCTGAAACAGCTGAAAGTAGCTGAAAGTAGCTGAAAAAAGATTTGAATTTGCACAAGGAAGCTGAAAGAAGCTGAACCAGAACAAAACATGAAAGGAGCAGTAAAAGGCTGTCAACAGATCTAAACATTTTGAGTGATGTAAAATGAGCTCAATTCATTTTCTATGAGGGGTGGAAATGGCAGAAAAGGCTAAATATTTCAAAAAGCTAAAGTTGCACCAACACCTAAAGTCGTAGCACCCTTCTCCTGAACGAGCTGAACGTTTTGATGTATGATTTGTTGAAATAGAACAAAAACTGCGGAACGAGAAAGATGCTGAAAAACATACGGAAGACAAATGGATCACAATACTGTAGTGTGAATGCTTCAAAAACATTCTCACAGTAATGGTCTCTGTTTGGTACAGCTGTGGCTGTAAGACAGCTGGATATAGATGTACTGGTAAGTATGAAGAGTTTTAAAGTAAAAGCTTAATGTATAAACATCTGATCTGGCACATCAGCACTAGAATAGTGTACTGTGTGAGTTATCTTCTAAAAAATCTATAGAGTAATTTCAACTCGTTACATCAAAATAAAAAAGGCAAGATGAGGCTGAAAATGTGATGTAAAATAAAAAATAATCTCAGAGCCAAAGCGTGACGACCATGTTTATTTAATAAAAGAGAGGGAGAGCGGGGGGAACGAGAGGAAAAAAAAAAAAAAAAAGGATGGAGAAAACCGCAGGTAGAAGGCATAAACACGGCCAATCACTCTCTCCATCTGCTTCTCCATCTGTGCTTCCTCAATCCACTGAACCACCAGTTAGTGACCCCTCAGTGCACACGGAGGGGGATGAAGAAAGACACAGATAGGACGAGAAAAGAGGGCGCGCTGCAGATTTTTGTCCTCGGAAATAAAACGTTTTCTTATCAACCTCTCGGAAAGTGCGTTCGTGTGTGTGGCGTATATCTGCTGTTCGACGACGGTACAATCATCACTTGAGGCGCATCAGCAGTTGTGACACAAACATTTCGTTTTTTTTTTTTTTTTTTTTTTTTCCTTGTCTGACTCCATCTTGCTTCTTCTTCCAACAGGATCCTATCAATCCCCTCCACCAATCTCTGCGACTTGTCATTCCTCTATCTGAATTCATACCTTTTCTTATAACTCTCTCACACACACACACACACACACACATATTCTTCTTCTTCTCCTCCGTGCATGCTGTCATATGGCGGTTCCAGCTCGGTGAATCCACCCTTCTCTGTCACGGCTCCAGCTCGCTGCTTTCTGCACATTTCCTCTCTCATCGATTCCCAGTCACTGCATCTATAGCGGTTCGATAGTCCTGTCTGCAGCTCTGCAGCCTCCCACCACTTTTCTTTCACCTTTGCTGCTCTTCTTCACTGCCCACATTTTACTACTCTGCCTCTGACACAGAAAAATGTGTAATTTTGAAATAAAATGGGAAGCAGCCCAAGATAGAAAACCAGCACTATTAATATTTTGGGTTGCCGAGCATTTTCCCTCGCATGCCCTTATTTCTTATCTCCACCTATCCAGTCCTATTGTTCTCCACTTCTTCACGTAGCTAAACTCCATTTGAGCAGTTTTATTCGAAACAGACTTTTTAGTCTCATTTTTATCCACCATTAAATTTTATGAGGGGCCCCTTTTCAGCACAACAGGGCGAGTTCTGTCATGCTGATGTGATCTGTTAGGATGGAGCTTTTAAAGGAAGAAAAGCATAAATCAAAGGTAAAACGAATAAAAACTTTATGACCCAGTATCGCCGTGTAAATTCAGCAGTGGACGGGGTTATTTCTGATTTGACTTCATCTGTCTTCACTCGTTATTTTGGCGTTATTCCGTGTTCTCGGGATGACTGACAGCGCCGTCACCATGACTGTTTTAAATCTCGACGTTTTAGAAAGTTTTCCAGAAAAAGTTGCTGTTTAAAGACAACGCTGAGTCAACTTACACATACTTACTGTGAGAATGAGTCTTAATTATCTGAGTATGACAAAGATCAGCCAGAAGTTCAGTTATTTTTATCCTAAAAGCCAGTTTATAGTGACTCTTATGCATTTATTGGATTGTAACGACTTTCAGCTATTTTAACATTCATAATGTTCAGCTTGTCCAGGATGTTACAACCATGACCTTCAAGGTTTGTTTGTACCTGTAATGCATTTAGAAACATTTAACTTTATTTACATTTTCCCTATTGAAATTAATAATCTTTTCAAGTTCTTAAAAAAATGTTGTGCTCTTTGAAATCTTTTGTCCCTCAGGCCATCAGACTGTTCAACAGTAAAGATAGAGCCTTGTAAATGTGCGGCATCCCATACACTTACATGCTCATATGCATTT
>JAVCKU010000052.1:15563830-15580105 GCA_032273985.1 Hypsolebias coamazonicus | reverse complement strand
ATGAGACACTGCAGAAACACAAACCTCTGTGGGGAAGATGAGTCCTGCACGGTCCTCAGGAAGTCCTCCGAGGTACAAGGTGTCATCCAGGTCCAGGATCTCGCTGTCTCCCGGGGCTGTGTACGCTGTCCTCACGCTGTTCACTGAGATGGTTCCTGAACGCATCAAAACAACGTTAGAAATCGCTCTGACCTTGAGCTTGAACGTCCTCATCACAACTGTCAATGTAACCAGCATTACAACCACCATCATCATCATCCTTCCTCCTCGTCCTCACCCACACATCGTTGTTATAATCAGATGCAAATGAAGCCCAACACTACACGGGCTTTAGTCATCATGTACCTTTGAAGCCTGGGGAGGGCAGTAATTTTTCGGTGCTCAGAGGAAAAATTCAATAATAACCTTTCAGGATATTCTAAATGAAAAGGGCCTGAGATGCAGATAAACTCATCATTTCTGTGTTCCGGCTTTAGAAAAATGCCACTCACAGTGGGAGACTTGGTCCAGTCAGGGGTAATTTTTCAAACCAAATTAGATAAAACAGCAGTAAAAAGAGTCGATAAAGAACGAGACAAAGAATGAGTAGGTTAAACAGAGGAAGCTCAGGGTTTGAGTCGTGCCATTGATGCCATATTTTAGTGCATACGAGGCCCTTTATGGAGGGTTGGCTCTACGTACAACACAAAGGGAGTTTGTTACTGGTTTTATTTCTAGATGGTGGTTAAAAAGTGTTACATGGAACATTTTGTCACAAATAAATGATCAAATTGCTTATTTTTAGACATTATTACAGTTACACCTTTCAAACAAGACCCCTATTGAGAACACTGGCAGCCTCTACTGAGGTGTTTTAGACTATAATTAACACAGAGGTGGAACAATATGAGCAGCACGTTTAACACAACTCAAGAGCAGGCGGACGGAAATAAATCCACACCGTGCCATTACTTTGAATGTAATAGTGGTCATAAACATTAAAGTAAAAGTTTATTTTCATTTATCTGCCAACAGTGCTTTTCTCAAGAAACATTATTTATGAAAAATGTGGTCATAACGTTGAGTAAAATTAGGAGACGTGGCTGTAGTTTCACTCTCAAAAGGCAAATGTGCAGCTGAATTTGTCAGTGCTGCTTTGTGTGTTTGAATTGTTCATTGAAAATCTTCTGAATTCAAATTTAATGAACACATTTTCTAATCTAAGGCCAATAATACTTTGAAATAATGTGCATTATTGTGAGTTTATTTTATTCTATTTGTTTGGTTTGTTCCTTTCCGTACTCGTGTTCCCCCTGTGTTATCACCCACTTCTTCCTCAATTAATGTCTGCTCCTTCAGTTTTCTAACCACACCCAGTTACACCTGTTCTCTGTTCCATCAACCACAGCTGCAGCCGATCTTCTCATCAGCCCCAGACCTTAAAGTCTCGTAGCTCACTTCACTTATCAGTCTGTCATTAATGAGCTTTATGCTATGTCGGGTTTACTTCCTGTCCTCCTCCATTTATTGTGTGAACACTTGTGATCCATTTTACTTCCGTACATTTTTCTGCACAATGCTCATCCCGCAGTTTTTGTGCTATTTCAACAAATTATAAATCAAAATGTTCAGCTCTTTCAGGACAATCCTGCTATAATTTTTGGTATTGGTGCAACTTTTTTTTTTTTTAATATTTAGCCTTTTCTGATGCTTTTATTCTCATAGGAAATTAACTGAGCTCATTTTACATGCTTCAAATCTTCAGATGTGTTTACAACCTTTTACTGCTCCTTTCCCATTTTGTTCTAGTTCAGCTTCTTTCAGCTTCCTTGTGCAAATGTAAACTGTTTTCAGCTGCTGTCAGCTGGGTGTTTTCAGTTGTTTGGCGCTCCTTTCAGATTCTTTCTGCTAACTACAACATTTCTGTGCTTATTCTAACTTCTTTCTGCTCCTTTCAATTTATTTCTGCAAGTTTCAGCTATTTATGTTACCTTTTAGCTGTTTATGCTAATTTGTTTTTTCAGGTAATTCCACTTTTTTTGCACTATTTTCAGCCTAATTCAGCAAAAAATGTGCTCCCCACTTCTTGTAATTTCAGCTTCTTTCTACTTTTGTAGCTACTTTTCAGCTGTTTTTCACTGATTTCAACTTAGCTCAGATAATTTCAACTTTTTTCTTCTCATTTCAGCTTCTTTCAACCTATTTGGGCCAACATGTGTTATTTTTGCTTTCTTACGCTTATTCTAAATTTTCAGCTTGCCTATTTTTTCAGCTGTTTTCCGATAAATCCAAGATATTTCTGGTAATTTCTGCTACTTTCAGTGTAATTAACTTCTTTCTGCTACTTTCAGCTTGTTATGCTCCTTTCAGTTTTTTTTCTGATAGTTTTAGCTTTTGCTGCTATTTCAGCTACAGTTTAGATGTTTAGTTAAATTTACATTTTTCAGGTAATTCTGCATTTTATAGCTCATTTCAGCTATTGTTTGCTAATTTCAGCTCTTTTTAAGCTAATTTTATATTTATTGTGCTCATTTCTGCTTATTTAGTATGTGTTTTTTCTGCTTCCTTCTGGTAACTTAAGCTTATTCTTCCATTTCAGCTACACTTCAGCATGTTTTTAGCTAATTTCAGCAGTTTTTCAGCAATTCTTCTGCAAAAAGCATTCATACTGCATTTTTGCATGAAATGCAATTTCTCTAGTTAATATTATTATTGGACATTTATGCATACATGTTGTGGATGACTCTCATTTACAGTACTGTTTAGCACAGTATCAGTAAAACGACTCAATTTAAGCCATTTCTGTGTTTTCTAAGATCAGCAAGATGTGGCAGCCATCTTGACTCCCACAATTAAAGAGTTGTAGATAAATAAACATCCAATGGTTAATTTCTGGAAGTCTAATTTAAATCATTCCAGTTTCATGATGGTTCAGAGAAACAAATACACGCCCACACACAGATGAAAACTTTATCACTTGGACTTCATCTTAGGTAAAAATAAAAACAGGAACATTCAAACACTCCATCAGCACCAAGTCATTCGTATTTTTTCTCATCAGGGTCACACATAGGGGGAGGTTTCACCTGAGCGTCCGTCTCTCTGGAAGTCAACATGGTACCATTCACCGTCGTTGACCTTTCTGTCAATGGCCTTGGTCTTAGTGGTTCCTGAGCCCATGTCCAGCAGCAGGTACAGGTGCCCATCTAGCATTTCAATGGCAAAAAAATCCACCTGCAGGTTTAACAAGCACAGCATCAGTATTCTGAACAATACAGGGAGACTTACTTTGTAAGTGCAAATAAGAAAAAAGGCTTAATGTATTTACTGTATTTACTGAAATAGGACTTATTTTTGTTCAGTTTAACTTTTAAAAGTTATTCATCTGATACATTAGAGATGTCCCTATTTGGAGTTGAATGGGAAAGAAGGCTTCAAGTTTTACTGGATTAATAATTATCAATTAGAATTTGATTGTTCACAGAAAAACCTGATCAAATTCATAATTCTTTAGCACAAGTAGTGAATTTTAAATGCACAGAATTTTTTTTTATACAACACAAATGTTTGATTGGAAATGAATAGTACTAAAAGTTGCCACAAATTTACATTCAGTTATTTATAATTGTATATTTTCTCAGCATTAAGATGTATGATATATTTTCCCTGCACTTTAGGTCCCATTATACTAACAGTATTTGTGTTTTTCATTTTATTTTATTAAACTGTCATGACAGCTGCGTATTTGATTACGGTTGCACCAGTCTCACTCAGGACAACACATTTTTATAATCTGATTATGTTTTTTAATTTCTTGTTTGTTGATAATCATGTTGGAAGTTGTTTTTATTGTTAGCTTATACCATTAAATATGGGAGGATTATATTAATGAACTGCAAACAAAACCATTGGAACATTTGTCAAAACCACAAAGTATGGAAGAATTTATTATTATTATTATTATTATTATTATTATTATTCATTGCAAAATATGTGTGGCATCACTGCAAGAAAGCTATTTTAAAATAAACTGGGAGGGTACCAGTTAACCCAGATGAAGCATAATAAAGGTGTCTGATAGAACTCTTTTAGAGAACAAAATTTCTGATTGAAACCTCAGAAATGATTTTGGGCAGATTATACTTCATCTTTCTTTTTTTTTTTTTTTAATCTCCAAAATCTTTGCGAAAATAGTGCACAGTCAGTTAACTGTGTTTCTTGAAGAGCATACCATCCTCAAGGTTTTCAGATCCAGTTTTTAAAACTCTCCACAGCACTGACTCAGCTCTTTTAAAAGTTTTTAATTACATCTTTTTAACTACTGACTCCAGTGATGTGCCATCCTTGTGCTTTTAGATCTAACTGCTGCTTTTGACATTGTCACACGATATTATCAGCATGGTATAGGTATCGGCCGATATTAGCAATAAAGTTAAATATCGGACATCGGCCATTCCATCAAAATAACTCAACGGTATAAAAGGCGCTGTTTTTGTATGACAACCCAGTGACAAGGATGTCTGCAGCGCCAGCACAACGTGATGACATCACGCATGCCGTTGAGTTTGGATTTGTGGAAATTTACAAATTTGCACTGTTTGAGTGCTGTCTTTGTGTTGGAGAGAGTAAATGTCATAAATAAATTTGACATTAAACATAAACCAAGTTGAAGTATTACATCATTTTCAGCCCCCTATTTGGCATCTGCATTTGGTAACAAGCCAAACTGACAAAGGCCATACAGAATAATGTAGTATTTTAATTCCACAGCAGAGAAAGCTGTGTAGTCTCTGTAAGTAGGTCTAGAAAAAAAAAATCTGTATTGGTATCAGTTATCGGCCAAATAAGTTTTAACATGTTGGCATATCAGATATCAGCCAAAAAACCAATATCGTGCAACCCTAATCAGAAGGGTTGCCTTTAAATTGTTCAGGTCCTGTTTGACAAACTGAACGTTCTCTGTTGGTCTTGAGATGGGTCAGTAGCCTCCTCTTCTATTTTTGTGGAGTCCCTCAAGCCTCAGTTTTAGGCCAACTTTTGTTTTCTCTCTATCTGCTCCCTCTTGGTTGCATACTCAGAAAGAATGGCATTTCATTTCATTGTTATGCAGACGACAGTCACATTTATGTCCCTCTTAAAAAGTTAAACACATATTCAATCGATCCACTTCTTAGGTGTCTTGAGAACATAAAGGTCTGGATGGCAATTAACTTTATGAGTTTTACCTAAACTGAGACCAAGGTGCTGGTTTATGGAGGTACTACTGGGCTCTCCCCTGTAGATCTAGGTTTCTTCAGCTGGTACAGCAAATTGGCAGTGAGGAATTTGTGAGCTGAATTAGATCCTGAACTTAAATTAGACAACCAGATTAGGTCAGTTAATATAAGTTGTTATCATTTGAGACGGCTAGCTAAAATAAAACCCATCATTAAAAAAAGACACTTTGGGACAATAATCCATGTCTTTGTTAAAACCCACTTGTTATCTTTGGTTTTTTTTAACACTTTCTAAACAGTTGATTTATTTGTACCTGATTTAAATTTTTGTACATTTAATTGATCAGATCTTGCACATTTATTGCCTAATTTTATTTCACGTGGTTTGATTACCGTATATGTTTTATTGCATGTACCATGTTTTAATGTTGATTCTGTACAGCACTTTGGTCTGCTGTGGTATCTAGCGTGCTTTACAAATAAACTTGGATTGGATGATTCTAGGCTCTCTTTACAGTAGCACAAAATTAATCCATTCATCTTTTTTTTTCTTTTGAGGTTCTTTCATAAACATTTATTTTTCACCTTGACAGTGGGAGGCGTGCGCGGGTCTTTACGTTGCAGTTGTCTGGGTTTCCCGTGGCTGAAAAGCATCAGTCCGTTCGGCTCTGTGGTCCTGAAGTCAAACGAGATGGATCCAGCCTTCTTTGCCGTCCACTTGCTTAGCGCTACATATGACTCTGGGGTGTCAAAGGTCACTGGGTCCAGCGTTGCTACACTCTCGCACTTAAAGGACACAACTCCGCTAACCTGGGACAGAAATGGTTTCAGTATTTAAAGGTTTGGACTGTTGAGTCCCTGCAGTGACATAAAGGCCTAAAATGCTGTTTGTTTGTTTTTTAATAGTCTGAATCTGAAATTGAGCCCGCTGTAAAACAAGTAAGACAAAAGCGTAACTGCCTCTCACAAATATAATCCCATTTAGTTAAAATCCTTACAGTTTAAGGATCATGGGACACGCCAGGAGGTTATAATGTAAAAAGGGTGCCCATGTTCTGTATGTAAGAAGATTATGTGCTAAAGTTGTTGAAAGTGGATACCTTCATCTTTGGGTCTCCCTGTTTGGCCAGTCTAGACAGCTCCAACCGTACGTCATTGTTCTTGTAGACCACCTTGAAAATTAAGGGAAAAGAAGAAAACTTGCGTTTAGTTTTCTTATAGGCATATACTATATATATATATATATATACAGTATATATGTGTGTGTATATGTATAGATATATGTTTATATGTATATGTAACTAGTAATCTTGCAACATAAAAAGCCTTTTTCTTTTTGTTTGTTCAGATGTTTTAGTACTTTTGTTCAAAAGTAGTAACCGTAACATGCTAATCTTTTGACACATCCAAGGTGACTGCCATTTTAATGAGCTTTTTTATCTTCTGTACCTCGTTTCTTTTCTCTTTCCTCTCCCTGACACAGTCTGGGTTATAACTGTGCAGCGTTAGAGTAAAGAGTACGCTTGTGCTGAGCATTTTGATGCAACGGGGACAAGCACACACACATGCTTATTTGAAAAAAGACTTTCTGACATGACTTTAGAGCAATAATGTTGCATCTCTGCTTTAGATGTTCACCTTTATTTACTCATTCATAATTTGTCATGTGCTTAAGAGTCAGTTTGCAAGGCAGTTAAGGTGATTGCAAGATATTAAGTCTTGTAAGTGGGTGTCTGAGTAGAAGATTGTGCCTATGGCAAATCCAATGCACAAATTTGTTTTAGCCATGACTGTTCTTGCATGTGATTCTCTGCATACATCTTAATTTGCTCACACGGATTATCATATCTTCGCATTAAATATGTTAATGTGCCCGTGGAGGGTTCACTTTGACTATGGCAGCCTTGTTTAAACACCATCGGTCTTAATGAAGCAACACAGAGTGCATTCACCGCAGATACAGATAGCTCTCTGTTTGGCACATCATCTGTCGGCTTGTTAGGTTGTTTGTTTATGACTCTGTGTGAATCCGTGTGAGTGAATGGGGAAACTCAGCACCGTCAGTGAGCACAAGGATGTATGAATTAAAGCGTTTGATATTCAAAGGTGCATTTGTTTGGTTTTGATCATTCTGAGTATCTGTATTTTTATGGGAAAATCTGTGCCAATTTCCTGTATATACACCAAGAGTGCATTTAAGTGTGTAAGCGTGTGCATTGTTGGGTTTTTACGAGTGTGTCGTGTGAGTTCTTGCTACTGCAGTGTTGTGGCCCGTTTCAAACAGAGCGGATGGATGGAGCATCTCTGTGGCGTAGCTAATTAGCATGTTAGTGCTCAGCGCTGTGTCTTCTCCCTCAACGACACTCATCACTGATTCTGTCTGATGCTGGATGGGATGTGCGTGTCTGGGACTGTTTGTGCGAGTCAGCCAAATGAAAGAATTTCTGTTTGTGTGTGTGAGCGTATTATAAAATAACGTGTGTAGAACTGTGGTGTGTGTTGAATGTCAGAAAAGAAAGGGAGGAAAATGAACAAAAGAAATAAGGACAGTGAAGAAAAAGCCTGTACAACAAAAAGAGGTGGGTTATATCCAAACTGAGTGACTAACCTGGATGGGTCTTTCAAAGTCAGGAAGTAGGTGCCCCAAAAGATGAAGAGCTAGTTTATGTCTTTGAAAGCTTAACTAGCTAATTTGCTAGCAGCTAAAGAATAAATTAATTCTAGTATCCATGTTTGGTAAGGAAGAAACCCCAAAATGATTTACGGACTAAACAAATTGAATTTTGTTATGTAGCTGAAGACGTTTTGCTTCCCATTCATACTAGCTAGCACAACATAGCATCTCATGCAGCTAAACACTTGGAATACCACACTCTTAGGTTTTAAATTAAGAAAACTAGGCAACTGGAACCTTATTTACTGCTCACTTATTACCAAGTTAAGCTCATAAACCAATGGTCCCTGCCTTCTCTCTTCGTTGGGAACTGAAGCCAGCAGGAACTGTTTTCCAGAAGCAGCTGTATTGTATTTTTTGGAACCAGAGTCTGCACACTGGCTATGTGGAGCTTTTAAGTCTTGCCTAACCCTTGTAACTTTTACTGGAACCATATGGTCCCATTTTGTTGTCAACTTCTGAGTTTTGTTTCAATGTCTACCCATTTTAACAGTCTTTGGTTATGTTACAGTGAACTAAGCTACTCCTTCCTATTTCAGAAAACCTACTTCCTGATTTGGTGAATTGAGCAACTGCGCCAAGAGTTCAACCCACCCCTTTGTTTTTTGCAGACTTCTTACTTTAAAAGAAAAACGTACAATTGTTTATGATTAAAGCAAAAACCAGTTATTTTTTTCACCCATGCTGTGCACCACAGTTACTTTTCTCCGTCCAGGCACTTGACTTTAATATCCGTTAGTATGCATCGCACCTCTTTAAGACAGCCCATGAAGTTGTTGCTGACAGGAGAGCCAGGTAGGTCAGCAGTGCTGGGGCTCCCTCCCACGTAGAAGAAGTCATCAGAGCCCAGCATGGTGTAGTCCTCCTGTGTGTAGCCCGTTGTGGTCAGGATTCCATCCACGGAGATCGTCACCTACACAACAAAGCACAGGGAAAGGACACGCTATATACTCACACCAAAGGCAGCGCTAAGCGCTAGCTATGCGCTGACCAGCCAAATTAGCCCCCATTGTTCTAATAACCAGTGTATATGCATTCTGTTGGAAAGAGGCCAGATTGGTTTTTAGAAAATGTGTCGTGTTGCTGCTGTTGGGACTTTGATTTTAGTGCATTTGCTGACTGTGAAGTGTAACTGAATAGTGCTGATTGTTGCTGGTAATGCTGGGACTAAAAATATGTTTCTAGACAATGCCGCTCCATATCACTCAGTCTTCCTGCAGCTTGTAACAACCTCAATAATCCCATCCACCCCCTGTGAAATCTGGGAGTCAAACTGTGTGTGGATCGGCTTGTAAATCGCAGTCAGTTCATTATACAGAAGAGAGACTAGATCCAGTGTGTGATTAATTTGGATTTGATGAAACTCGGAGCTTCAGAGTGTCCAATACTGGCTTGCGACAACATAGAGTTAGAAAAACTGCGTCTGCGTATTACATCACGGAAAAGGTTTTGGCTCATGCAGCTTTAGAATAAATAACCTTGTTAGTTACCTAAATTTGTCTCTTTTGTTTCAACCTCTAAGCCACTTTACAGCTTAGGTTAAAAAAATAAAAAATAAATAAAACATCCTCCACTCAATGCTTTACCTACAGTAATACTAGCGCTACTATAATTAAAATAGCCCATCCTTCTGTGTAATCGCCTAATCAGGGGCTTTTAGCTGTCACAGAAGTCTAATGCTGTCACATGTAAGTTGCAATTAGCTGTCACTCAGCTTTTCTCCAGGACATTACTGACCATGTTACTGACCATTACTTCCCTACTATGATACAGTTCCCTCTCACTAGCATTGCCAGGCAAACAAGCCAAGCCAATGTTAGTTAGATCTTCACAAGCATCTTTATGCCATGCAGTTACGTGTTAGTATTATTTACTTGTTAGTAGTTGTTAGTTGTAGCACTGCTGGCAGCCAAAGTGGTGTTACTTGTGTCAGGCCAAGCTGTGCTGGGTTACTGCGGTAAGGGTTAATGATGTCAATGCTGTTAGTAGTGATGATGTTATGTTAGTGTGTTGTTAGGGTGGATTGTGATGATGGTGTTAGTTGGTTTGAGGGCTGAGGGGGTTTGTTGGATCAGCGAGCCTAAATGAGATGACACAGATATTGATGTGCACACACGTACAGGTATTAGATGGGCGAAGGTTCATTCCAACACATACACACATAAAATATCCAAGCATGCAGCCTGTTCCGCTGTCTGCATGCAACCGCTGGCAAAGAGACCAGATAAGACTACAACAAAAAGGACAAGATG
The DNA here is from genome assembly GCA_032273985.1 of Hypsolebias coamazonicus. Taxonomy (NCBI): domain Eukaryota; kingdom Metazoa; phylum Chordata; class Actinopteri; order Cyprinodontiformes; family Rivulidae; genus Hypsolebias; species Hypsolebias coamazonicus. The sequence continues at coordinate 15,569,984 of JAVCKU010000052.1, read as the reverse complement.
ACTCAGAGGCGCCACGAAGAGCATGCATGACAAAGAGTGTAGGACGAAGAATCAAAAAGAAGAATCAAAAATAAGGGGAGGGGGAACCTCTCGATCCACTGTACGGACCAATCGGAGAGGGGAAGGGTTTGAGTCAGGCCATGCAGGAGGGAGCGTGGGGCTCGACACTTGCGTGCATGTGAACGATGAGCCAATCTGTGCACGCCTACATGTCAGGCACAGAGTGATGGGGTGAAAGAAAAACAAAACAGTAGAAATAGTGGAGGAAAGGGGGGGGGCTTTTAAAAAAGTGGTTGGCAAGGATGAGGGACAGGGGATCTTTAAGCATAGGAGATTACCAACCGCATTTATCCTTTTATTGCTTTAGTTTTGATGTCTATGGTTCAAAAGGAAATAGACACGGGGAAAACCCAAACTAAGAAACAATTAGAATGATATCTACCGAACAATGGAGTTTGTTTACCATAGCGTGTCCAATGCCTGAGTGCTTTGTAGGAAAAGGGGGAGAAAGGAAAGCAAAAAAAACTGTGAACAGAACAACTTCGGGAACAAAAAAAAAAAGGAAACGCTAGAAGGCCTCTGGTGAGATTAGTAGGTTGGTTGGAGTGGTTTTGCTAGGAGAAGGGCACAGGTTAGGTTAGTAGAATGAATCATTCCATGGATGGTGGTTAGTTTCACTAGCAGGTTAGTTAAGTTAGTAGTCACGTTAGTACAGACAGGCAAACGGTTAGGGAAGAGCACAGATAGCACCTGGGTGCTTGTGATCCTCGTTGCAATCTCTAGTTCACGCTCTCCTTCCGATTCATTCACACGCTCATTCACAATCGCACGCTCGACTTGAAAAGCACTCACCTAGAGCTGAAAGCAGAGCTGGTCTGGTGGTTAACCCACTGTAAACTAAGATCAAAACCTCAGGAATGTTCTCGCTGCCACAGCTGAACAACAGTTCACTGACGGCAGCTTCTACATTGATTAGTTTCTTCCTGCGGACCTTAGTCTGCCCTTCATCTGCAGCAGTCTACATGGCTAGCCAAAGCCAAACAGAGATGAACGGCCTCAAATGGCAAACGTATCCTTCAGACGAAGCTGTCAAGCATTTTAAACGAGAACATTATTTAGTTGTAAACCTCTGCACTCTTTAATGTCTTGCTGTTGTTTTTTACTTTCTGCTTTTTACATCATTTGGGAAAAAGCTTTGTTTTCAGAAAACAGACAGAATTTTTTTATATATATCACAACGCCTTCTAATCTAGACTTTCAAATCTTCTTGCACAGGAGGCAAAAAAGCAAGAGTTTGGCTTTTTTTGTTGTTTTCTTCAACTGAACTAGCTGATTTTATTTTTTTTTTTTTGCAAGTCATTCCAACAGTAAAATAGCTACTCATTCATTCATTCATAAACTACTTCCTGAATTTCATCTCTTCGCCTTTTGGCCCATCGCTCCTCTACCGCTTGTAGTCTGGTTACCTGTCTCAGGTTGCGGGTGACTTTGACGTCGTGCCAGGCGTTGTCGTTGAACTTGCCGTTGACCGGCTCCACCAAGGCTTCGAAGGCCCCGGAGCCAAGATTAATTACTAGGGACACGGCACCGTTCTTTAGTGCCAGGTTCACGTAGTCGGCTGACTTGCCCGTGTGCAGCATCAGGCCGTTGCGCTGCAGGGTCTTGAAGGACAGCGTGATTTCGTCGCTACTAGATTGGATGGGGTTGGGCGACAAGTCGTAGCAGAAGTACTCAGAGCCCTTGAAGGTTGCAACATACTCCTCGCGAGCTGAAACGAAACGGGGAGAGAGGAGAGCAAATAAGTTTAAAACTGTTACACTGTCATCGAACAGTATTCTAATGATTAGTACATTATCTAAGCTACAATGCGTCTTCCCACGCTGCTCCTCGCAAACAGCTCAGAGATGAAAATGGTGGGTGTTCATCAGAGCCAGTCGAGTAAAACAAATCTCAGCTGGCTGCTTCAATTTGATTCCAATGTTCGGTAAAAAAGCATATTTTTTTTGGATGCTGAAAATGTTGTTATTGTCAGGAAAACCTTCACTGACGCCAGCACTTGGAAGAAACACTTCCTTCAATACCTCTAATCGCACCACGGAGTGGTGGGTAAACAAGCTTTGATCACTCATGTGGGTTAGAGATTAAACAGTGAGGATATGAGAGAGAGAGACGCTTGTGAGCGTGGAGCGTTCTAAACTCGTTATGAAACCTGCACCTTCTCTTTTGAGAGAACAGCTGCGCTGGCAGTCTAAAAGTGAGGTGGTCTTGTTTGACAACAGGGTTTATTTCACGTGGTTCGCAAAACCCAGGATGTGCATGCCCGTGTTAATTATGTGCACTAGGCGAAGAGGTTGGAAAGAGTTTGAGAAAGATGGCAAATACTGACAATTAGGGATGCGCAATATTATCGGAATGTATCGTATCGGCCAATTTTAGCGATAAAGGTAAATATCGGACATCGGACATTCCATCAGAATAACTCACAGATATAAAAGGCTTTTGTTTTAAGTTTTTTTTTAATTTAAGAAACTGTCAGATATATCTACAGTATCAATGCACTACTTATGCACTTTTCACTTGTCGCTTGTCACTTGTCGAGTTTAGATTTGTGGAAAATTTACAAATTTGCACTGTTCAAGTGTTGTCATTGTGTTAGAGAGAGTAAATATCATGAATAAATTTGACATTAAACATAATCCAAGTTGCAATGTTACATCATTTTCAGCCCCTTTTTGGCATCTGCATTTGGTAGCAGGTCAAATTGACAAAGACCATGCAGAATAATGTAGTATTTTAACTCCACAGCAGAAAAAGCTATTTAGTCTCTGTAAGTAGTCTAGGAAAAAATATCTGTATTGGTATTGGCCAAATAAGTTTTAACATATTGGCATATCGGATATCGGCCAAAAATCCAATATTGTGCATCCCTACTGACAATGGACATGAAGAGCAACCTGTAAGCGTCACAGCAGCCAAAGCAGGCAGAACCAGCCAATTACAATTCAGAGTAACAGGCATCCAGCCAGTCGCAACTTACCTTGCAGTCTTTGTGACCCCCAAGGACACTAGACCAAGGTTTTGCAATTCATCATACTTTAGCTCACATTTACTTATCTGCTCTCACACCTACTCACAACCGGCAGAGGAACAAATACAAATCTGCATATAAAAAATAAAATAAAACCGTACCATTACGCTGGCATAATCGAAGCAGGGGCGACGTTATCTGTCTCCTTCACAACCAGCACCCCCTCCCCGCTCCAATGCATCACCCTTCTGTGTCCTCCTCAACATGATCCCTATATCTCGCACACCTCCGTTCTGGCCTAACGCCACAATTTTTCCTCTCTGGCCTCTTTTTTCAAATAATTTTTTCTTTCCTCCGTGGAGCCTCTGGCATAAACCACCATCTTGTAGTTCAAAAATAACAAAGAGAACAGAGGAGCATTTAACGCTCACCAGGTGAGGATGGAGAAAGACCGCCGTTTGGAACTGCTGAAGAGAGGAGGGCAAAAAAAAGATCGTCTTGTAATAAATAGACTGAAGTGTAATCGCTTATTAAGGTGGCGAGAAGCAGAAAGAGAGGAAGTGTTGAAATGGAACTGGCCGCACTTGACTGAATATAATACAAGGAGGATAACGAGAAGGAAAAGTGAAAATATATCACGATTCAAATGGCCAATTGCAGTAAATTGTCTTTTTTTTGGTTGCTTCTGCTGCATGAAAACACACAAACAGAAAAAAAAAAAAAACCGCAGTGTGAATGCCAATATACGAGTGAGAAACAACACGTTGTTTGCCAGCATGTGTGTGAGTTCCTCCAGTGTGTGATTCCATCCCTCCCAGCATGTTAATTAAGAGTGTGTTTGTGTGTGCGTGGCCGCAGAAAGAAAACACTGTGTGCAGATCAACATTTAGGTATTAGAGAGTGCGCGCAGGGCAAACTATATGCTATTTTACGTGTGCGTGAAAATGTGCGTGGGTGTGGGTGGGTGCTGGTCTCTGTAAATATTGGTGTATTGCTGTCAGAAAAGCTATTACCAACTCAGGGCCTTGGGCTAGTCTTTACTGAGAGGAGCGAAAAGGAGGAAGGGGGAGGGAAGGAGGCGCATACGAAAACACAGACAGAAAGAACAGCCACAAATGTTAACAAAATCACACATATTCTTTGATACACACACACACACACACATGTAGATGGGATGCCAGGGAGATGAAGAGGAGGAGGAGGGGAGCAGCTTGTTCACAATGAGAACACACACAGGCGTCCAGTAGCATTCAAGAGGTAATTTACAGAGGTGCCATTAGGCTTCGGTGTGGTGCTCCACCATTCTGTTGTTAATTTACAGACACGTCATTAGACCAGACAGGAGAGCATAAAGCATCTCTGCATCGATCTGGAAGCGCCGGCCCACAGACACTCACTCCTTGTTCTATTACATCACGCGCACAAATGACGATCAACGCACAAAACGGAAGGAAAAAGACCACGTGAGCGTTCGTACTGCAGGGGCACGGATACGTCGAGACACACAAGGAGCCACGAGGTGGGCAGGTCGGAGTGGATCTGTTGTAGCTCAGATTAATGGACTGAGTCAGTATTGGCTCAGAGCAAACACCGAGGCAGACACTGACATACACACCGCATGTCACACTTCATTCTGTGGCGAGCACTGTCCATCAACGCAGGGCAGTCGGAGGATGGAGGAATACAGTCGAGGTGACAAAGACGCATTAAGAAATTCAAAAAAGGGAAGGAATTCGCTCTATATGAGTAACATGGTGTTTAATATGACGTATGTTTCAGGGTGCGGTCGAACCTGAGGTCTGTCTGGCATCTCGTGGATTAGTCTCCCACTAAACAGACATTGATCTTAACAATACAACTGATTAGATTAGGTTAAACGAATAAAAGAGAGACAGCAGTCGCTCAAACTAAGTTACTGTATCACTGGATGGTTTTATTACAGGATAAATGCTTTTTGGTTTTTTTAACTTTTAAAATTAACATATTTACCAAAAAGAAAAAAGAGTAAAGTTTAAGTCAAAAATTAATAATTAATGAAGCCTTTAAAACTAAACTTGAAGGTTTTCTTCTTTGGCTTAAGAACAAATTAAGTAATATGAATTTTAAATGAAAAATTATCTACTTGAAGTAGTACCAGCAGGTAAACTAGAAACGTTTAGTTGCGAACTGAGTCATTTATGTTCATTAATTAGCTTTTTATTACATGAAGAAAGAGTCCACCCACTGCTTAACCTAGTGTTGTAATACAATCTTTTATTCTGTCTTTTATTAAGAATAAATTTGTATAACTGGAAGCATTTGGTGAAACAGGTCCCTCTGATGCGCCTGTTGCTTTTTCAAATCTGCAAGAAAACTGTCCTTATTAATAACTAATCGAATCATATGTTTTTTTATGTTACTAAATGCAAATTTTGTCCAATATAAGTAACAATAAAAGTCACTCATCTCTCTTATTAATTTCAAATTTGCATTTCTGAAAAGAAATTACAATTTTACTTGAATTTTTGCTTTTTAAACGCCCCCCAAAATGTAAATACATGTACTGTACTTGCAGTCATACACGTTGCACCGCCGTATAAGTAGCATCAGTCCAAATATGTCTAATAAAGTGGGGGAAAAAAAAAACATAAGTTGTTCATCGTATAAGTCGCATCTCTTATGCGTCACCGCTGACCACCCGGAAACGTGGGCCGGTGTTGTGCCAAAAATAGATTGGCTGACAAATGGCGGCCACAGAAGCGTGCACGGAAGGATTTTAACAAGAATTTAACAACACTTAAAAACATGGATGCACAATATTGGATTTTTGGCCGATATACAATATGGCGATATGTTAAAACTTATTTGGCCGATAACCGATACAGATATTTTTTTCACTAGACCTTCTTACAGAGACTACACATCTTTCTCTGCTGTGGAGTTAAAATACTACGCCGGTGATGTGCACGCGGATGGATGCGCGTGCACATCGCCGGCGTATAGCGAAAATATTTAAATAAAGCTGATTTGAACATTTTTAAAGTTAATGTTCAGCTCAGAGACACTGTTGCTATAATATCAGCCAACAAATATATTTTTTTAGGTGTTTATTTTGCTAAATTTTAAAGAGATGCACGGTTTCCTTGC
>JAVCKU010000052.1:15549751-15563730 GCA_032273985.1 Hypsolebias coamazonicus | reverse complement strand
TCTGATTCTACATGCTCCACCATCATTATTTTCAATGCGCGTTGGAGCAGAGAAGCCCAATCCCACGTCACAGATGATGTATGCCAAGGTCGCAGTATTCCAGTGACGACACCACAGTGCCAAATTTAAAATGACTTTGAGTTAAATTTTAATATATTTATAAGTTTGTTTGCAAAAACGAACATAGTTGTATGATAAAAGATATTTATGTTGTGCCACTTTCTGCAAAGTTCATAAATCATGTCACAGACGCTTTAATACTTCTAATGATCCAAAGTGTCATAGACCATTGAAATGGTCTGGTTCGATTTTCAAGGTTTTCTTTGAATGTTGGCTGCATTTTCATCTATTTTCTGTTAATATGGTTAACCATTTTCAGATAAATGCTTTTCCATTTTTGTTAAGAGACTTTATTTTGACCTGGGCCTCATTCGGGCATTAAAAGGCTTCCAAACCAAAGGGATGAATCAGTGTTGTGCTGACACATGACAAGCCATAAAAAATAATCTCACATTCTGTTGTGAATGAGTCTCAGCTACAACCAGGCCAAAATTTAGCTCAAAAATCTGTAAAGTTCACGGAGTTCATACTATTTTTATATTGCCTAATATGAATTAGCTGTGGTGGCCACCTTTATCTGAGCTGACTCAAGTTGCAGAGAGACATCCAATGAGAGATTTCTGAGAAATTCGTTAAAATCAATCCAGTGATCCTTGAGATATTTTGCTAACAGACAAGCAGGGTTGACTGCAACACAATGCAGAAGTTGCAAGCAAAGGCAAAGCTCAATTTGTTGAAGCTCAGAATATGTGTTGGGGATTATTCACAGCTACCACACCCAATTTTAGGTTAATATCTGTGACTTTGGCCAAGCCATTTATCGTTTTTAAGGTAAGCTGGCTGTGGCAGCCATCTTGAATTGGTAATCAGTTATAGATGAACATTCAGTGATTACTTTCTGGAGGTTTCCCTTTCCTCCCATGACTCCTGAGCTATTTTAGTGTCAGATATGAGAAAACATGCATGCACACAAACATGGGCAAATTCATTATGCGATTTAAAACATATTTACACACAGTACTGTACTGCAAATATAGGTTGTAACTTACAGCGTAAATAAACAGCACAGTCGTTTTTGTAGGGAAAACAGTCTCAAAAACGCTAAAAAAAGGAGCCAATATAGGCGAAGAGTGAAGCAGAGGGAAACAAAGCGAGGAATCTGTGTGAGCCGTGTCAGATCAAATACGTGAAACTTGTACAAACGAAATAAGATACGAGCTCTGAAGGCTATAAGAGGAGCGAGAATAATCACATTTAAAGATGATTGGCATTGGACCTTGAAAGCTGTCATTAAACTGCTGCTTTTCTGAATAAAGCAATCTGTGGGGAGACAGGAGCAGAATAACGGATCTGATCTGGGACCAGCTGCAACTGTACCTCGCCATCAAACAATCAAACGTGCATCGTGTGGATTTTCCCGTGTGTTTGGACACATGTGGTGTGTCCGTGTCATTTAGAGCTTTGTCTCGTCTCGTGGGTCCCCTCCTCAACATTTCACATACTAATTTGTTATTTCCATGGCAACCCCGTGTTACAGGGGCTCCAGCAAATACAAGTGCCTGTGTCTTTCAGGGAGAGAGCGCTGGAGAAGGAGGACAAGAGAAAGAGTGATTGAGTGAACAGTACATTATCATAGACAGCTGTACTGAATCAAAATGGCGGATGGAGGCTGGGTGCACATCAGGGGAGCCTTCATTATACAGCACCTGATGGAGGGAACAGGGTGGAAAGAAGCAGGGGAGAGAAAAGCGAGACGCACGGGGGGGATCTGAAAGAACGAATGGGAAAAAGAAGGGATGGAGACACTCATTGAGATGGAGAACACAACAAGGAAGGAAGGAACGTAATAGAGTCAGGCGAATCAGGGGAACGCGAGTGGCAGAGGAGGCGCTGGGCCAACCGTCCGGCCGGACAGAACGAAACAGAAAAATGCTGCTGTGTCTAAATCCTACTGTTGCAAACCTCAATCATGGCAGACCTGTCATTCTGGGAGATAGCGCACTGCAATTCCCCTGCACCTAGTTTTTAGCCCACCAGGCAGTTCTGCTATCAGCTCCTCTCAGCCTCTGCGAATGCACACGCATACACACACACGCACGACATCCTGCATGAAGGCGTCCCTTCCTATTAACAGACAGGTGGATTAACTAAACGCCCATACAGTATATTTAGATGTAGATGACCAGCGTTGGGAAAATGTATGCAAATGTATTCCTGCATATACATAAATTCCTCCGTTGCGTTTAAGTCTGAAAATTTATTCAGTAAATGCCAAGTTCCCTGAAGGAGTGCTGTTTCCATCTCTGCTCAGTGATATACCATGTCTGGCTTTGAAACAGATTGGGTTATCACATCTCAGCCAAGGGAGCAATACTGTAGAGGAGGATATTACTGTCAGGACGCGAGTGACAGATTGCCTGTCTGAAATGCTGGATCTCTCTTTTTTCCTTTTTTTGGGGGGTTGGTGTTAAAATAGAGACTTTCATTCACAGTGTGAGATATCTGGCTCAAAAGATACTGCTTAATCTATTGGCCAAAAACTAGATTTAATTGGAAAAACAGGCAACGGTTTTGAGTCATCTTTAAATGCTCGATAAGTATTTAGTATATGAAGATACTGCACTGGACTCGAACGCTATTATTATTTCCTTTACTGCGCCACGTTCTTTAATGCAGAAGGTTTTGACAACGAAAACATATGCAATAATCCTACAAAGTTAAGTCAGGTCCTCTGGACAGTTTCTTTTTGTTGAAACATTTTGTCTTTCAACACTTCATCAGTCCAAGGAGCCACAACAAACCCAGTCTTATAAATAGCACCGTCACATAGTGGGTCAACCAGTTCGATGGTGCGCAGATGGTTTCTGGAGTCCGCCCTCTCCCCTGCCGACTCGTTTGACACAGTCATGGCCAAAGTGGTTCAAAACATCTTGATTCATGCTCAATAATCCAGGTAGAAAAATCCAAAAACCAGCTTTTCTGGTGTCCGGCGGACTCCAGTCTCATTTCTTAAGTTAACCAGTAATTAGTTTACTGGTTGTTGAGGATACTTGTTTCCTCATTATGTCCTTGTGACGTGTCCCTCGCTCAGTATTTGTACTGGGGGTCAGTGGTTGTCATTGTGTTCTTGGTTTTTGGTTGTAGGGTTAGTCCTTGGACCATAGGGTGAGGGGCGCAGCCCGAATCCGACAGTCAATTGCTGGCTGGTTTGTGGCTTCTCCCTCTCTTTTTGTTTGTGTTAGCCGTGGCTCTTAGTTTGCTGTTTTTCCCCCCAGGTTATTGATGATTAAAGTCTTATCTAAATTCATAATCGTCTGGGCTTCATATGTTGCGTGACCTGTGATTTACTTCTGAACTTCAGGACCATAAATGCTATCCTTCTTAAATTGTCTTTGTTAGCAAATATTGCATACTTCAACAAGCTATAATCAGATACAGGGCTTAATTTGTAAACTGATGGATGCCAGAACGCAAATAGTGAGCGGGACAGCGGCAAGGGGTGGAGTCTGGAGGTTCTCCCCTAGAAATTTTTGAATAAAGTTGATGTAATTTCCTGCATTTTGGTGAATTTTAACAGGTAGCTACGTTTACCTACATTTGGAAACACTCCACTTCTGTCAAGCATCCTAGCTGGTATTTTGACAAATTAGCGCTCTTGTCTTGATATGTAATGTGAATAAAGCACATCAAACATTGCTCTTGTTGCATTTTTAATAAATAACCAAAATTTTATTATTGACCCACTTAAACTATCGAAATGATTCACAATTTAGTAGTGCAATTTAATTATATTTTTGGAAAAAAAAATTTTTCTATAAAATTTGTGTGATGACATTGGACTTTTAGGGGCAGAGCATTTTTTTAGGGTTAGAAGCAGAAATGCTTCACTTGAAGAGGTACGTATGTGAAATTAAGAAGCCTGAAAGTGGCTGTTGTGTTTAAAATTAGTGTTTATGCAATTATTTTCAGTTTACATATCCAATATAAGTTTAATTAATTTAAGGCAGTCATACTTGTTCATAACTTTATTATTAGTACGCCTGAGAGTTATCGGATCCAAGCAAACAGTTACCGGAACGCGCCCTGTCAAAATAAGAGTTCCCGGATCCTGTTCCGGCAAGATCCGACTCCAACTAAGCCTTAGTCAGATATAGTAGTCACAAGTGTCTGCTGGTGTGAGTTTGTTGATCAGAAACCCCACAAAACTGGGTGAGTTATGCAACCAATTCACTGATCGATTAGTTTCTCTAATAAAGGGAGGCTTTTGTTTAGAAACTATGCAAAATCTGCTAATTTACTGATCATACTCAGTAGCCTCTGTAATACAATGAATGGGTCTTTATGGTGATAAGAAAAGAGCGAAATTACTCATTTCCTGTCTAAAGCATTGGTTTTAAATCTTTAAGTACATTAAACTGACATTATTGACAGCCAAACCTTGATTTAAGCCTAATTTATAATCAAAATGAAGACTGAAACTGAGCAGAATTGATATACCATATTTTACGACTTCCCCTGAAACCGAAGCAAGCCCCAACTCAATAATGTCAGTTATCATCATTGTCTTTGAATTAGATTTTTTTTTAGCTAAAACAATGGGAAGTATGCCTCTTATCATGTTCAGTCTTTCATTCCTTGTCCCTTTCTGTTTGTTGTATCTGCGCTCATATCTCTCTGTCTCCGCCTGCAAAGTTTGAATTCGGCCTTCTCTTTGGTACCCAGGGAAACTGGTTTGTTTCCATGACAATGTCTTCAGGCAGAGCAGCGTATTTGTCTTAAGCCTGATAAGATCAGAGTCAGTTTCATCCCTTTTAGACAGATGCACACAAACAGACACAAACAAATGCACATATATCATGTCACAAACGCACAACGAAGATCACTGAGGTAGAAAAAGGCACGAGCATTGAAAAAAATACAAACTTGTCAAGGTTATTTATACACCAACATGGACAAATGCATGTGTACACACACATGTAAAAAAAAAAAACCTCTTCCAGCAGCTTGTTAACAAATAATAATATTTCTAAAAAGGTAATATAATAGGTAATGAGTATTGTGGCTATTTTAATTAGCTAAATGTCAAACAAGCATTCCAAGTAATTGAGTGCAGAATTCCTGTTTGTGTGTGTTCAAGTTTTGGCAAACAGCAAGGAAATGAGCATCAAATGCCAGATGGGGTACTGGAGTGAATCGCCATTTGGGCTGCCACACTTTCAGCTCCAGCCCAGAAATGATGGAAATTGCTAGAGCAGGTAAGAGACAATTGGAGCACCCACTAGACTCCCTCTTTCATTCCAGAATGAGCGTGAGTGTGTGTGTGTTTGTGTGCGTGTATGAGCTATCTGCATCGCTGATGAATAGCATCCTGGCTGATTTGAGACTGTGTCGAGTGGCGGAGCCCAAGGAGAAAGTCGCGGCGCTCCTGCTGAGAAACGCCGCAGTCTTATCGCACTTCTCGTCTCCGACCTTCTCTTTCCACCTTTCTTTTCCCACTTTTCTCGGCGCGCTCCTATCTTTCCTCACCATCACTTTTCTACACTCCTGTCCTCCTCCTCCTCCTCCCTCGCCAGACCTGCACCCAGCTTCTGCTCCCCATCTTTTCTCTTCATCCTCTGAAAACATGGCAGTCTATTTGATGCTTTTATATTTCAGGAGGTTAGGGTTGGGCTTTTGATGGTTGCCTATTAGCATTGCAGCGAACGTTAAAAGTGTTAATACGTACACTTGCTAGGAGAATGCAATTACCAGGAAAGAAATGTACATTTACCAGTTTGATTACAACACATCTTCCCTGTTGAAGCTAGTAAGTGTGCATCTCCCTGATAATGTGAGGGTAGAGCTCTGTATGTGGTGCTATGGCTTTCATTACAAGAACTGCATGGGTGTTAAGCATTAACGAGCGTTGTACTGTAATGGGCGTTAGCAGCGGCAAGAAGAGGCGAAATTAGTCCCATTAGATGCAAGGAAAGATCAAGGAAAATTGTGCGTTTTGCAATAAAAACTTTAGCTGTGATTGCTTCTCGAGTGCGGACAGCCAAAGGGGACACTTTCGCTTCTTTTCACAGCTCAAAATGTGGCCATCGGAGTCCAAATCCGTGCCAGTCGGTGAGGCAGGAAGCCAATCAGCTGACACTTGTCTCTTAACGCCAAGCATGTCTCGGTCTGTCTCGAGTTTGACGCTACTCACTTGTCCGTCTTGCGAGATTATGTGAGCTTTTGCACCAACAGTTGTGAAGCGTGCCAAATAAATAGCTTTCATTGACAATGATGCAGCCCTTTCGTGGTATTCGCTTTGATTTTGGACTTCAGATTATTGTGAATGCATACCATAGTTAAGTTAATTCATACCGGAGTGAAAATAGCTAAATTTCCTTTGGCAGAATCAAGCTGACAGTCCTGCAACATCGGGTAGCTTTTGGTAGAAATGCACACAAAGCTCTGGTTAATATCATTTTATCGAATAAAGTTTTTATCAGTTGGTTAAAAATATTCACTTCAATTTCCCTTAGATAAATATTTAAAGGCCTAGAATTCCTTAAAGGAGTAAAAGATCTTATCATGGTGAGAAAAAATGGAGTTGTAGCTTTTCTTTGGTCAGGCCTTGCAAATGATACACAATATAATTTGCTATTATGAGATACTGTGAGTTCTGTTAGTGCTCAGATTATATGTTGAGAATGACTCTCAGTCTCAGCTACTAACATATCAAATTTTGAACCAGTATCCATAAAACTGGTAGACTTATAGCCATTCTTGATTGTGGCAACCATCTTGAATTGGGCTGATTCCAAAAGTTAGTCAGTTGTAGATGTTTACTTTCTATAAACTGTCAGATTTTTAATTTCAGATTGGGTCATTGTAGCTGTTATTTTGAGTAAAAAGCATCATCCTGGCCTTTTTTATTTATTAATTAATTTATGTCTTTGTTTGTTTGTTAAACATTGTTGGAGTTAGCATTCCTCTTGTTATCTGATGGGAACTTTAAAGGTCCAAACTAACCAAAACTGGAAATATCTTGGATCCAGATCATCCCTTCCAGTAACTATACATGATTTTTTATATATATATATACACACAATGCATTTAATTCACAGGAAGGAAATCTGGACTAACGTGGAGCACTCTACAGGGACACACGAGTGAGCAGAGAGCCGTTGCACAATCAGAACTTGTGATCAGACACAAAAGACACGAGTAACGTGTCACATCTTCACGTGCTTCTGTGGCGGTGTGGTCCCTGAGCCAGAATTCACACTTCTGTTTTCCTGTAATTTATAATTATTGCTTGATTGTGAGCTATTTTAGCCACTCGTGCCAAAACGTTTAGCTCATTCAGGAGATAGACGCTATGACCTGCTTTTTGTAACTTTAATGTTTTTCTAAATATTTAAATGATTCAAATGTTTTCCTCTTTGACACTGAGATCTTTTTTCATTACTTCAAAAAAAAGTTTTTTTTAATCAACTGGATCTGTTTTCGACTTATGCTACTTTTACTTTAGCTTTTAGCCAGCCTTGTGATACTTTTAGCTAGCCTTATAATAATTTTAACTATCAACTACTGTTTTGCTACTTTTAGCTTTAACAACTTATTTCAGCTTCTTCAGCAAAATCAACTCAGCATTCACACTGTTAATGCAAAATTGCAATTTCTTCAGTTTCTTAGAAGAAAAAAAAAATATATAAAGATTTTTATAAGTGAAAACTTGGTGCTTTTCTTTGACAAGCAGGAGAGCACACTAAATATTTTAGTTTTGTCTTTTAAACAAATGAAACAAAGCCTAAGACAACAACTCAAAACAAGACTGTTAATTAGAAACAAAACAAAATGCAAACAATTGAACTGTCATATTAATTAACCACTAATTTCATTTAAAATTATTATTTTAAAAAATCAGAGAGGAAAACCTAACATTGTATAAATTGGAAACTTGCTTGAATTTTCGCTAAAAGCAGCTAATATTTATTAGTATTGTTATTGGGCTGAATTTGTGATGGGAGACAACTTATTTGGAGGATCCAACTACTTTGTAAGTTGAGTCAGGTCATCTGGACGGTTTCTTTTTTGAAACATTTCGTCCTTCATCCAAAGGACTTCGTCAGTCCGAGGAGCCACAACAAACTCAGTCCGACAAGCAGCACACTCACATAGTGGACCAACCAGTTTGCTGGTGACCTGATTGAACTTTGTTGGATTTTCTACCTGGATTATTGCGCATGAACTTTGATGTTTTGAACCACTTTGGCTATGGCTGCCTCAGAGGAGTCGACGGGGAAGAGAGTGGGCCCCAGAAACCACCTTATCACCAACAAACTGGTTGGCTCACTATGCGATTGTGCTGCTTGTGGGACTGGGTTTGTTGTGGCTCCTCAGACTGATGAAGTCCTTTGGATGAAAGATAAAACGTTTCGACAAAAAATAGGGAACTGTCCAGATGGCCGACTTAACTTTGTGGGCGTTTTTACCTGGATTGCTGAGCATGAACTTTTGATTATTTTGGAGTAACTTGTCAAAGCAGCAGACTGAGAGAGGAGTAGGTAGCGATCATGTTAAGTGATAAAAATAAGTTGATTCCGGTACTTTCAGAATCAGGCTTGGAATGATTTATTCTTGGGACCGTGGTCGGTGATGAGTAAGAGATGGGAGACATGCTGTGCTTTGCTGGTACTGACTGGTTCCTCTTGTCTTGGCGTCTGCATCCACTCCCAACCCCGCATATGGTGAAGTTGGCGTGCAGCTCGTCTGCTGTGCTTCTGCGTGTGTTCGTGAGGCGCCCCCGTGTCCAGGACGGAGCGACGGGAGGCGAAAGGACACAAGCTCAAAGAAAAACAAAGGTTCGGAGTGCGACATTGAACGTGTTTGTCGCCCCTCCCGAGTGGAGCACGCAGCCATCGTGTGCATTTCTGCCACAAAGCAATGTGTTAACGGGAGCCGTTTTGATTGCCGACGCTTTGTGAGTCATAAACGATGACTCACAATCCACCTCTCCCCAAACACGCACTCATGCGTTCACACAACATACAGACGCACACGCCTCGATCCCTCTCCTGCCTTCGTCCACTGACCATGAAGAATACGTGCAGGCAGCCTTACTCATGCATATTTACACCGAACTCGCTCTAACTCACACACTCAGCAGGCCCTCTCTAAAGGTTATTGTGTATGTGTGTGTGTGTCTGTTTGTCCGTTCGTTCACGTACATTTAAAGGTCACTTCAGGCGAGGCTGACCACATGTCTTTGTTGTGCATAGATTCTTGGACTGATATTGAAACCACTTGGGGAAAAACAGCCATCATTAAGTGGACATCATGCTGCAAATCTCAATATGTATACGATAATAATTAAACATCTAGCGTTTCTCGAAGGAATGCATCTCGCCCGCTGCCTTTCATGCCAGAGTTTTATTCTTAGAGCTTCTTATGATGGGAAATGATTGACGTTCTGGTCAGTCTGCGAGAATAACGTTATGCACAATCTCATGCAATATTGTGAAATGTCACACTCAGAGTGTTATGAATGATTCTCGGCTACAACCATGTCAAATTGTAGCTTATCTGTATAAATATTTGACTTATAGCCATGTTTGTCTTAGATAATATTGATTATCTGCGGTGGCCGTGTTGAACTGGATAAACTCCAAAGGTTGATCAGTTGTGACTGTTTGTTCAGTGATTAATTTCTACAGATTTCAATAAAATCCATTCAGCGGTTTGACATATTTTGCTATCAGACAGACAAAGTTGATCAGCAGTTGATGCTGAAGTATTTAGCAAAGAACTTGTGCAATAAGTAGAACTCAGGGGTTCCCAACCTTGGTCCTTGAGGAACACCGTCCTGCGTGTTTTAGTTGTTTCTCTGCTCCGGCACACCTGATTTTAATAAATGGGTGATTAACAGGTTCCTGCAGAGCATGAGGAAATAATTAAATCACTGAATCAGGTGTGTTGGAGCAGAGAAACAACTAAAACATGAAAGATGGTGTTCCTCAAGGACCAGGGTTGGGAACCGCTGAAGTATGTGCTGTGATTGACAGCTGCAGCTATGCCAAACTGTAGCACATTATCTAAAATAATTAACTGAATCATAGCCATTTTTGTGTTTTCAAACATCAGTTGGTCCTGGTGGCCATCTTGAATTGGGTTGGTTCCAAAACTTATTCAGTTGTAGCGATACATCAATTTGTTATTTCCTGAAACTTTTATTATGGCTTTAAGAATTTGTTGGACTCCTGGCAAGAACCAATGCAGGCACGTTCCTGTTTTTAGTTTTCTACAATTGCCTTATAACCTAGCTGTTTTTACTACTTTTTTGCCATCTTACTTTAACTTGTTAAAAAAATTGTGTATGCCGCTTTTATGATTGTTTATTGTTGTCGCTGTTGTCCATTTTTGTCATCATTTTTTGTGGAAACCAGGTCTCTTGTAAATGAGTCCTCGAGGCTCAGTGGGATTTACCTGTCTAAATAAAGGCTGAATGAATGAAAAATTAAAATATATCCAGTGTTTTCCGATATATTTCCAAATGGTTAATGGCAAAATAAAATAAAAAGATCCTATGCAATCTGTTAGCGATCAAAATGTGTGTTGAGGATCAGTCTCGGATACTACCACGCCAACGTTTAGGTCAATATCTGTCAAGTTGCCAGGGTGGAAAACAAATTTAAGATTTTTTAATATTAGTGGATTGTGGCAGCCGTTTTACATTGATTTAACTTCAAAACAAAAAAAATCTGTTGTATCTGAGCATCCTGTGACTACTTCACACAAGTTTTCCTACTATTCATCCACGGATCCATGAGATATTTGGAGAGCATTCACTCAAACATGGGCAAAAACATTATCACCCGACATCAACTTTCAGCAGTGAACATGGCCGCCAGCTCCACCAAACAGCCACTTCTCCGTTCAATTCAGAACCTACAATCCTTCATTCACGCAGGACCCTTCATGGGTTTTTTTTCCACCAAACAGAAAGAGGAGATAAAGGCAAAATCTGCTACTTGGCTTTAAGCACATTTTCCATCCAGATTATAGCTTCTCAATACTCCCAACTCCCCAAAAAAATCCATTTCCTTTTCTTCCTATGGCTGCTGGATACTTATGAAAATCCAATTTGGCTCCCTCTTTTCTTTCTTCCTTCCGACCACAATTTGTGCGTTTCACCCACTCAAAGTGATTAGTGATCTGTGGCTATCATTTCCAGAGAGAATGATAACTGTGTTTTATAGAGGGGAGGTGGGGGGGGAGGTCCACGACTCCCCATCAGGTCTGACGTCCCCTTTTGGAGAATGGCTGGGCTGGGGGTGCAGACGAGAGCACTGCTGTTGCTTTGCAGATACAGCCGCTTGCTCTACATCACAGAAGAGACTCACTTTATCTCTTCCTTTTTGCTTCCTCTTTCCCCCTCCCTCCATCTTTCATTTCTTTAGGTCTTCTCTCACAGACTGTCTATTTTCCTCAATTTCTCCAGCCCACACACACACACACACACACACACACACACAAAACCATATATCTTTTCAAGACACGCAGTCCACCCCCTCAAAGGAACTCATTGCAGCTCCTCAAAAAGCCTCTTTGCGCTGAACTAACCTAAGCTCGGCTTCGTCTGCACCATTTGACAGCCTTTACATCTCAGTATGCAGAACAAAAACACACTTGCACAAACACACACAGCTTTTTGGAGTGTGCAAAACCTTCAGAGGTAAATAAAAAAAGTTGCCCTATCACTATACAAACACACCTAATACAAAGTAGTAACGGCCTCAGCTACACACGACGACACTGAATGCATTGTGTAATAAGGCTGGAAACATATGCTAATGCGTGTCAGCGCTAAAGATGGTGATTTAAAATGCTGAACTTGAGCCAGGTTTGGCAATTAAACTTTTACTGCCACCTGGATGATTCATAGAGGACATTTTAGGACAGAAACAAGCAACCTGGGCTTATTTATACCTATCAAAAACATGGCAAAAAAAAACAGATAAAGGTTTATCGTTCCTTGAAGGAATCCCCGCCGCCTTTCAAGCCTGAAATTTATTCTATAATCGTCTTTTTCTGAGAAATGATAAGAGTTTTGGTTGAACCCTTTCATGCAGTCTCATCAGGGTGTGTGTTATGAATGACTTTCAGCCACTACCACACCATGATTTAGCGTAATATCTCTAACACTCAAAGAATTGTGCTCATTTTTGTGTTGGAAAGTGTGGATTAGCGTCTGGAATCGGACCAATGCCAAAGGGTAATGAGTTGTAGATTAGTGATTATTTTCTAAATGTTTTGTTAAAATTGTTCATGAGATATTTTGCTAACAGACAAATGGTGCCACCAAAACTGGATCCTTTTGGCTTGATAGTTCTCTTTTCCCAAGCTTTTGCTTTATGTCCATTTTAAATTTCCTCCAGCTATTTAGATTAGCAGAACCACACAAACAGAAAAACATTTGTTGTTTTTGAGCAGTTGGGAGTGAAAATATATATTTTTACCTGAGTTTAAAAAAGAAACTTAAAATCTTATCTGGAATCAGTAAACCAGTCTAAAACCAATAGATCTAGAGTTTAAATGCACAATGTTTTTTTTATTTTTTTTTATAAAATACATTTAGGAGAAGACGAGCTTCTATAAGTTGAGTGGTGACAGTGCTTTCCTCAATAAGTAATGTCTACTGTAAATAAAAAAATAAAGTGCACTTATATAAATCAAATTATTTAAAAATAATTCAAAGAAGAGGCAGCTTAAAACATGTGAAAGTTTGTTTCCAGTAAATGTTTTTGTCAATACACCTTCAAATTAAAGCTGTATATTTGACTTTTTTCATGAAAAAGGACAAAAAAAAAAATCTACTGTAGTTTACAGCTCCACGTGTGTCTGTAAAGATACATAACACATTAAAACAGTTGTGGAACAACAAATTATATTTGTTCTCTCTTCACATTATATATTTTTCATTCAACATTGCATATTTCGTAATATTTCCTGTACAATAAAACTACTGAGGCATATCAGTTGGCAATTCCTTAACTCTTACATTGCCAAAGTTTTCAAATCACCATTTTACAACCACAGGATTTTCAGTGACCCCCGCATAGCACTCCAATTAAATAATTTCTGAAGGCGTCACTGATCAACAAAGCTGACTTCCAACAGTTTAGGCCTGGGTTCTGCAACCTGCGGCTCTGGAGCCACATGCGGCTCTTTCGTTCCTCTGCAGCGGCTCTTAGTTTTGACCAAAACTAACATAAAACTCATAAAACTAAAGTTTATTGGTTGCTTTACAAGAAATGGCTAGTTTTAACAGTTTTCCTGTAATTTATTTAGACAATATGTGAATGCTACTAACACAAGGAGTAAAACATGTTGACTGCATCATGCTAGTAGTTTGTTAGCCACTTCTTTTAGCTCACTTCCAGTCTTACGGTGTGCTCTGTTTCTCAAATCTACCAAATGTTTTGGGGAAATATCTTTAAGGCAAGTTGCTGAGAAGAAATATGGTGAGTCAACTTGATAACAATAAAAATTAAAGACAAAAAAAAGTAAATGTAAGTACTTATTTTCAATTTATAATGCATTACGTTTCCAACAAACTGGCCTAATTTTAACTTTATGCTTTCTTACTTCATAATAGGATACTTTATGAATTTTTCCCCCCACAATTAAAAAGAAAACTCACATAAGCCTGCATACTTGTGTTTGAATTTTTATAAAATTGGTAAAAAAGAAAAAAAAAAAAGTAAACATTTTCTTTACATAAATCAATTTATTTCATTTTGCCCTAAAGTATAAAAATATAACTAAATATTAATAATAACTGGCTATTTTAATTTCTTAAAATCACATCTACTGGCCAGAAAAGCCCCCTCCAACAGGCTTGAAGTGGGCCATGGGCCACCAGTTGATAATCACAGTTTTAGCAG
>JAVCKU010000052.1:15504826-15514987 GCA_032273985.1 Hypsolebias coamazonicus | reverse complement strand
TGGTTTATGTGTAGCGTTTTATATTTTTATATTCCTCTAAACCATTTATCCTCTTCGGCTGTCCAGGTGAACCTTTTCTTTCTCCTCAACATCGTCCGGGTTCTGATCACCAAGCTGAGGGAGACCCACTGTGCTGAGTCCACAGCCTACATGAAGGCAGTGAGAGCCACCCTGATCCTGATCCCTCTGCTGGGGGTGCCGTTCATCCTTCTACCCTGGAAACCCGAGGGACGCATCAGCCAGACCGTCTACGAATTCTTCATAATCCTCTTCTCCAACTTTCAGGTACCTGCAGGCATAAAGAGTGGCTCACCGGACTTTTTCCAAACCAAATGGATACAAATGCTACCGCTTTCACTGCTTCTTGTGTTTTTAAATAAAGCAGATTCATTTCAATTAAACGTTCGCATTTATCTTTCATCATAAAATCTTACTGGCTTTTCGAATGTTTAATTTAACACCTCTTCTTTTGCAGGGACTCCTGGTGGCAATTATTTTCTGTTTCTGCAACGCTGAGGTACGTTGTACTTCCAAACCTACTTCTCATAATTTTACATTAAGAAATTAATACTAAGGTGATTATATAACGCAGCTTTACAGCTTTGTCATTTTATGTTGGAGGTGCACTGTTTTTGCTAATGCTTATAAAAACACTCATTTAAAAATGTGCTTTACAACTACACTTTTGCAACATGGTTTTCATCACTTGCTGCCAAAAGCAATGATGTTTTTGTGTTTTTCTGTAATTTTGGCAAAACATCTAATAAACTACTGGATATATTTTAATGAAACTTTCAGAAATCAATTACTGAATGTACATCTACAGCTGATTATCTTTTGAAGTCACCCTATTTCAAGTGGCTGCCACAGCTAATTGACATAAGCACACAGAAATTACTCTAAATCAACCAATGTTACAAATATTCAGCTAAAACTCTGGCTGACAGCAGTGGCAATTTTAGCCTCTTTATGGGGTTGCTCAAGTACCCCCTAAATTTGACCTCAGCACCCCTGAAAATTTAAGAAACCATCATTATGATTTTGTAAGGAAACTCAGTTTTAAAACCTTAGATTCACCAAAATATTGAATAAATTTGAAATAAATATGGTCAAATTAAAAAATATACTTTTTTGCACAAGTCAGCTCCTCGACGCCACCAATCAACCCAGTAGGCTTGTCAGGATTTGTCCCAAGGTGAAATGCCCCTTACCTGCAGGAGTTGGGGGGTGGGAGTTAGGGTGCATGAGAGAAATGGAGCGCTACATCTTTAGCATCTTAGCTAGCGCATCTGTATAATGCGCTGCTATACAGTTGTCGACCGAAGGTGGAGGGGGGTTGTTAGGATGTGTGACAGAAGCCGAGCTCGCTCTATTCACACAAGGAGAGCTGTTGGTCAGGCTACTTCTTGTTGTGCCATTAACTCTACAATAGTTATTGAATCAAGTGTTTACTTATGTAGGTAAAACTAGATGTTAAGCAACCCGTTAATATACAGTACAGTAATCCCTGACTACTTCACGGTTCGGCTGATGCAGACTGACTCACTCTTTCACAGTTTATCAAAGTAAGAATGGACACGACATACAATTGGCTGATTGATGGATGCGCCACAAGATGGGCTTGGAGTTGTTTTTTTTTTTTTATTATTTAAAATAATTCATTTAAAATTATTTAGCACCTGCTGCACCTGTGTGCAGCCCACGTGTGCAGGGAAAAACTCCCTCCTACAGCACGTCGATCTCCAAGAAGTGGGCGTGGCCGAGAGCGCTGGCCGGTGGCAGAGAGCTGATTTTACGACATGCTGTGCTCTTTTAGAGCGTTTAGAGTTTAGAAACATTGTTTAGAATATTGCAAGAGTGTGGGAAGGGTTTATATAACTGCTACTTACTACTTGCACTACCATTCCTACTTGGTGGTTTTTCACATATCACAGGTGGACTGAGAATGGAAACCCCACGATAAACAAAGGACTACTGTACACCTGAATGCAGAAAATGGCATCTACTTTATTTAAAATTTTCTGGGGCAGGCCCCCACAGACTCCCCACTAACGTGTCCCTCCACATTACAAATTGTTTTGACGCCAATGGCCACCGCGTTGTTCAAACCAAGAGCCATTGTCAGCACTGGGGGCTGAGTGCCCCTAAAGGGCAAATTCTAGAATCGCCCCTGACTGATAGTCATCCTCAACACATACTTCAAGCCCCAACAGATCACGTAAGATTTAACAATATTGCTTAGGATCATGAATTATGTCATTTACAAGGTTTGACTAAAACATATACAGCTATAGTGTCCTCTTTCATTATAAGGTGATTTTAGTTAAAAACTCTGGCATAAAAGGTTGATATGCATCCTTCGGTTGCACTTTTAATACCTCCATCTTTAAAGACACCCCTCCTCACCACCACAACTCATCCCAGTTCCTGGGCAAGCACAATGCAAATGGGTTTCATAGTGATGTCATCAAGTTCAGGAAGTAAAACTACTGAAAAGGTGTTTTGTAGGTTTTGTAACAACTATTTTAAAATGTCCTTGTTGCTGATTTTCAGGCCCAAACAGCACTCAAGAGGAAGTGGGTCCAGTGGAAGTCCGCCTGGGGTAAAACTGGCTGGGGAGACACCCCGATCACGAACAACCACTTCAGCTGTCACACCAACTCGTCCATCGTGGAGTCCAGCCGAGCCACCGTCAGCTTGGAGCATCCCGCCGCTGCATCCACTCTCCAACAAAAAGAAACCAGTCACCTCACATCTCTGATGCAGCACAAAACTGGGCAGGAAAATACCAGCAAG
Organism: Hypsolebias coamazonicus; assembly: GCA_032273985.1. NCBI lineage: Eukaryota > Metazoa > Chordata > Actinopteri > Cyprinodontiformes > Rivulidae > Hypsolebias > Hypsolebias coamazonicus. The sequence continues at coordinate 15,512,191 of JAVCKU010000052.1, read as the reverse complement.
GCGTGCCCCAATGGGCAGGGTGACATTCCCAGTACGATGGAGACAACTTACATCTGAATTAGGCCCAATTACACACACAAACATCCATTTGTATATCCTCACGGGGACATGAACTTCTGTAGCTCCTTACCCTGGACCACAGCTTTCAATTAAAAGCTTATCATTGAACAAAAATTCAAATGTCAAAGTCAAAGAAAATGTTCTTTAGTAAAGGCCTAAAATGTCATAAAGTAATGTTTCCCTTATATGTTTTTGCAAGAAAAGACTGACTAAAAGTGATTATAAAAGTGACTTTTCATAGCTCTTAAATAATCCGAGTTTTCACTTCGTTTTAGCGAGTATGATTGTTTTAAATATTCACATTTTTTTTATTGTATTTTAGTGTCTACTTTCTAGGAACAGAAGCCAGTAGGACTCCGTATACTGGAGCTGCCATGTATATCCTTTTCAGAATACTGTTTTTAGATAGAGAAAGGCACAAAACCATGAGGTGAGGATAGTGGCATTAAGCGCATTTATGAACAAGTTACATATGCATTTGATGACGAGTCAGTCCATGAAGCACTAACAGATAGTCCATTGTTCTGATAAGATGATGGTTAGCTGGCATAGTAAACTAAGTTTTTCCTAAGCTTACTAATTTCCCAGGAGAAATTCATAAGTCGGCCTGTTTCGAGGCCAACCGGGGAGTCAGATTCAGCTAATCCACAATTGTTGATTTATTCAGGCGGACTACTTTTCTTGTCAGCCTTGAGTCCTTACTGATACTTCCAAGATCCGAAATGGCCAGATTAGGGTGCATTCTACTGGTCTGTGCTTACGAGCCTCTTCAAGGTCGTTTCATGCTAACAAGTCCAAAGCTGCAGGTGGCCTGCGAGTCAAATCACTTCCACCTTACGCTTTAGCTCGTGAATCAGCTGACTTTGAGTCCTCAAAGCACGAACCAAACCTTCACATAGGCAGCAGCCTGACGAGGGCCAAATTAGCTGCGACCGTCTTCTTTGTATGTTGATAAACCAGGAACCAGACAATTCCAAAAACAGGAAACCTGTTATCCAATTATATGCAATTTTGGCGTCCTCGATCAGCAGCAGAGGTAGACACAGCACATTCCACTTCCCCAGAGATATATCCAGCTGCACAAGTCGTCCGAGCAGATGAGGGTTCTCCAGAACCCTGTCGCTTTGTTGAAAAGATTTTGTCATTTGCGTCTAAAGTCCACTTGGTCAGATCCAAAACAGTAGTTTTCATTTCGGAAGATGTGCACAAATAGGAGCTCCGATGCACAGACAGAGAGCAAAAAAGCAGGAGGAGAACAGGGAGAGGGAAGAAACGTGTGCGCCTCGTTACAGAACCAGTGAGGGGGGGGAAATTAAATGGATGAAACAAAGGATAGACGATTGTTTTAAAATGATGGTAGTGTCTTCTTCATTTTGTGTACTCTCAACAGTCAGTTCCCTCAGTCACATGCATATTTTTTTTTTCACATTTATATTCAACATCATCTGCTTAGACGTCTATAAATAATGTCACAATATGTTTATTGGTTGTTTTGTGTTTTCGGTTTTGAGTTACCGGTATTTTGTTTCTTTGGTTCATTATTTTGTCCTCGTGTTCAGATTTTATTTCCCTGTGTTCCTCTGTGCCATCAGCCACTTCTCCCATAGTTAGTGCTTTTGTTTGAAACGCCCCTCTACACCTGCTCCCTGTTTCATCAGTCAAAGCTGCAGCCACTTCTCTCATCACTCTCAGATCATTTAGTTCCCCAGCTTCAGCACTTGAGGATTGTTTGGTTCTCATACCCTACCCTACCTTAGATAAATCATGTTGCTAATTGACTTTTTACATATACGAACTGTTCAGTGTCCTGAGTTAACTTCTGTTGCGACTTGGTGCCATATAAATAAACCGAACTGAAACTGAATTGTGTTACTCCTCTGTTGTGTAGGTTCTGCTGCGACGTCAGCTCTTGTGTCAGTCTGAATCCTTGGGTCCAAACTCCAACAACCGTGACAAAAAGACAAGTTTGCATTTTTATGATCAATGCATTTCATTCAGCCACAAGTTGGAGAACCACGTCACTGACCCTTTAATGAAAATGCTGTAAGAATCTGTGCCTTTTTTTTTAACTATGTTTATTTCTTGTTGTTTTTATACTTTATGTATTTCCTTGTTTCTTAGTGTTAATCAGTCCTGACACATCTGCCTACACCTGTTCTCTGTTATTATTAAGCCACCTGTCCTATTTCCTCATCAGTCCTGGTCCATAGTTTCTGTCTTCACTTTTCTGCACTTATTGTGCTTCATGCACTTTCTAGTTCTCTTCAGTGTCTTCTCGAGTTTTTATTTTTATTTTATGTCTTTATTGCATCAGACAGCATGATAGCACAGTTGGTAGAATTGCCGCCTCTCAGCAAAAACGTCGCCCGATCGAATCCTGGCTGGTGAACTTTCTGGGTCGAGTTTGCGTGTTCTCTCCGTGCATGCGTGGTTTTATCCGGGTACTCCGGTTTCCACCCACATACCAAAAACCTGTTAGGCTGATTGGTAACTCTACATTGTCTCTAGGTGAGAGAGTGAATGGTTGTTTGTCTCATTTGTCTGTGTCCCTATGATGGACCTGTCCAGGGTGTCCCCATCTCTCACGCAGTGCTGACTGGACATGGGCACCAGTGTCCCCATGACCTGAAAAGGAAGAAGTGGGTAAAGATAATGGATAGATTTTTTTGTACCCTTTGCTGCCACCTAAGCTTTTTGTTTTATATTATTTTCTGTGATTATTAAATCATTTAGTTTTTGAGCTCCTCATGTTGATATGCATATCTTGGTTCACTCTCTCAACACACTATAACAAATGCATTTGGTTGGAGATAATAATAGATGAGTACTTTAGTTTCATAACAAGTTAATCAAAAAACAGCTTTCTTTAAACTCATTACACTCGTAACCCAACAGGTCAGTCACAAAGCAGTCCATTTAAGTTTTTTTTTTTTTTTATCTGTGTGATATACACTCGAACAAACCAAGTCCCTGAATGCAGCATCAATCAACCCAAGACTGAAAGAAAATAAAGCATTTTGAATAGAGCTTTGTGTGAGGCTGTAGCAGGAAGCGTACGTTTCCTTTAGTGAAAAGACCTTGAGATTCCTCAGTAAAAACACCAAAAAATTAAAAATTATTTAACTGACTTGAAAAAAAAAGAGGTAAAACAGCTTAACACAACTTCATTTTATTATATTAGCTAGTTTCTGTTTAACAATACAAAAAAATGTTGAGGACTTGTAACGAAGACATTTTTAGGATTCTTCATCTGTAGACATTTATGAGCGTGGAATATTTTATTTGACCAAATCAGAGAGGAATGAATCAGTTTTACAGTTCAAAATATAGATTATCTTCAAGCGAATGGATTGAAAAACATTAAAAAAAAAACTGCCAAAGGTTTTTATGTCTTTTGAAGAATATAGTATTCTTCCTTCTTCTAGTAAACAGCTAAGATTTTAGCAGGGAGAGGTCAGAGGGTTGGAAGTTCTTTGAGGAACAAAAGGTAAATGAACAGCTGGCGTATAGAACAAGCATGTTGTTTTAAATTAGTCATTCAGTTATGAAAGAGTAACTTTATTTGTGTAATGATAAATTAAATTAAAGAGAGACAGTAGTTAAATCACTTAAGAGAAAATCAGCAATTTGATCATGGCATTCATATATGCACCAAAATAAGAATTTATCATCCACAGCCAAAAGTGTGTGCGTGCGTGCATTACCAAAAATATCTCATGAACCACTGAACAATTTTTTAAATGAAATTCACAGAAAGTAAACATCGAATGAACATCCACAACTAAATACCATTTGGAGTCAAACTGATTCAAGATGGCCACCACAGCTAATCACCATTAGTCAACACAAGCATGGCTAACTCAGTCAAGTCTGCAGCTAATGAACTAAAACTTGGTACGGTAGTAGCTGCGAGTCATTCATGCACAACTTTAATATCAAGGTTTGACCAATTTGGCTATGAGTCTAACTACTGGTAATTTCTTAACATAAGATGAGCTAAGTCTAAAACTCTGGTGGTTGGCAACATTCATTCATTCATTCATTCATTCAATCAATGAATGCTAGGTCAAATATTTTTTTATTTTTTTTAATTTTTTTTTATTTTATTTTTATGCATTTACCTACTGGGAATTTTGTCATTTGACCAAAACAAAGTAGTTTGCAAGTGACACGATTCCCTGTTTGTCATCAAAAACTTTGATATCATTCACCTGCCATGTTCACCGTTAACTGACAAAACCAGTTTCATACTGTTGGAAACTTCTGAAAACAACCCAAAGTTAGGAAGGAAGAAGGATTCAAATAAAACCAAAAAAATCAAAACTTTTTTTCCCAAATCTCTCTCTCTCTTTCTGACGCTGCTGCTCCTCCACGCTCTGACTTCACTTCAGACTCCCGCAGCTTTGTGCTGGCTTCCTTCCAGCAATTATCTGGTCGGTTCCACTCTGACGCAACTCAAAAACGCCACTCATCTTCTTCTTCGTCATCAGCTCCTGCTTCCTTGGTGAAAGCGAGGTTCCATCTCTGACATAAACTCCCACTTATTTCCAGAAGGAGCATCGTGATCTTTCTTTTTCCATTTTCTCTGACTAAATCTCGTCTCCATCTCCTTTGAGGATCTTCATCCTGATTGACAACAGCGTCAGCTTTGCTCTGACATGGCAGTAACTCCTCTTTGGCCCTTCCTCCTCGCCAGCTGTCAGCCAGGACTGACTCATTTTTACCTAAAAAGCTCATGTCAAACTTTTTAGTCTAACATTTTTGGCAGCGTATTGTGCCCAGAGCTTTGTTTGGTTACCACCAACTGAGTATAGCTCTGACTCATTAACAACTATCAAAAGGAACGCTTGTTTTTAACCCTTAAAGTGGAAAATCTGGTGATATTTGAAAGGATGTTTTATTTTGCTTTAGGATCAGAGTGCGGATACCCTCATTCAGCCCATAGCACTTTGCGCTCAACCCATTTGGCTGCTTCTGCAAACGGTGAACCTACAGGGAGATGAACTCATTTAGCTCATTTGGGCTGAACCCAACCAAGCCCCATGGGTCACAAGGAGCTTTACATGACCAGGTGCTCACCAACAAGACCCTGTCTCAGACCTGGCTCCAGGTTGGGACCCCAGTAACCCTCGTCTGGGTGAGGGACACCAGCTCCTACTGTCCATACATTGTGAATTGAGCTTTATTTGGCTTGTCACCCATGAGGACTTGGGAATAATATGCTGCCTCAAGTGGAGGAGTCCAACTATCCTGGGGTTTTGTTCATGAGTAAGGGGACAATGGGTTGTGAGAACAACAGACGGATTTGTGCTGCATCAGTAGCATTGTGTACTCTGCGCCAGTCCGTTGCAGTGAAAAGGGAACTAGGCTGCAAGGCGACTCTCTCCATCAGTCGGACTACATTCCTACTTTCATCTCTGGTCACAAACTCTGGGTAGTAGATTTAAAAACAAGATCGGGGATACAAGTGATCAAATTGAGTTTTCTCTGCATAGCATCTCTTCCATCTCTCTTCCATAGAAATAGGGCGAGACATTCAGTCATCTGGAAGACACTCGGAGTAGATCAGCTGTTCCTTCACACGAAGAGGAACCAGTTGAGGTGGTTCAGACATCTGGTAAGGATGCCGCCCTCCTGAGAAAGACCTAGAACATGCTGGAAAGAATACGTCTGACCTGGGATTGCCCTGGGAGAGCTGGAAGAGGTGGCTGTGGAGAGGGATGTCTGGGCCTCCCTGCGCAAGCTGCCGTCGCCACCACTCAATCTCTGAACAAGTGGAAATAATGGATGGAGGCTCTGTCTAATATGATACTTATTATTAGTTAGTACAGTATCAGTCGTGATACATACGTATCGTGCAAGAATATGTATGAGAGCACAAATAGAAACTTATGCAACCAGCAGCCTCAGTGCCATCATCATAAACATGGTCAACGCTGTGCACACATGCATGCATTCATGGATGTTGCTCGGCTGAGAAAACGGTGACAAACGGAACAAACAGTATTCTAGAAATATCCCGAAGCATGCTCAATAATCCAGATAGATAACTCTAACAAAATTAAGTCAGGTCCTCTGAACGGATTCTTCTTTGTTGAAATGTTTCGTCTTTTATCCAAAAGGCTTCTTCAGTCTAAGGAGCGGCAGCAAGCTCAGTCTAATAAGCAACACCTTCTCGATCAACCAGTTTGTTGGTGACAGCCAAAACTAGTTGTTCACATAATGGAGGACCATCAGTCTAACGACCGATTGTTAGTGCCCTGTTGGTCCATTTAACTGATATTGGACAGAAGTTTGGTGTGATAGAAGCAGAGGGTCATTCCATCACAAGTTTTAAGTGCCAACAGCACTTGTGTAACATAACCTCATGCAAGATCTCCATTTATAACATTGGCATGCAAAGCTGTGAGCAAAATGTATTTCTTCGAGAAACGCTAGTGTTTTTTTTATTACTGTATTCATTTTGTTCCCCAGCTTTAAACAAAACATGATTATTTTCTGCTTTCAATGCAGCAACAAGAGAAATGTACAGGTACTTGGTTTTTAAAATACGGTAAATAAAAATATATGCATTTGAACATGCTGCACAGCCTCTGGGTTTCTGTAAATTGTGTTATGGCACAACTTTGCTGTTTTTTTTTTTGGACAAAATTAATTTTAAACTGAACAATCCGTCAGTTCTAAAACCACCGAGAGTCTCCTCTGACCACTTTATTATAAGGCTACTGTTCAAACACGCTGACAAAGCTTTGGTTTTGGATGAAGAAGGGCTCTAGGAAGCTTTAGAAAATGAATTCTATATTATACTGACCAGACTTATCTCTACCAGTTCTGTGAGGCCAGATCTTAAATCTCTTCAGCAATGTCAGTTCTACGTGTGAGGAACATGAACAGTTGTAATTTTCATAAAGACTAAAAAATAAAAATCACAAATTAAACAGCTGGATCTCCAACCAAGATTCAAATGATAAATCTGTGCAACTTGAACTGAACAAAGAATAAGACGAACTAGTTTAGAGCAATAAAAGCTTGTGGTTAATTACAAGAAAATACATTTGTATAAGCAAAAATATATATTTAGTTATATAAAATGCCTTTCTAAAAAGAGCCAAGACAAAAATAATAGTCACAAAAAGAGATGTTGCACATCTGGACTTGCAAACATTTGGTCTTTTAATCAGCCAGCACTTAAAGGACTTTTTATAAAACTGTCAGAATTAAAACAGGTCAGTCATGTCAACAGACTTTGGGTAGAATGGTTGTAAACACTACTTCAAATATCTAAAAAAGCTAAGTCTGGTCCTC
>JAVCKU010000052.1:15464622-15477148 GCA_032273985.1 Hypsolebias coamazonicus | reverse complement strand
ACAATGGCAGGTCAAGAATCACATGTTAAGATAGAAATAGTATCAAATGAAAACTATTCAATTTTAACAATTAATTTTAAGAAACTAGGTCAATTTGTCCTCCAGTAGTCTAATCCTATAGCAGCATAACAAGCCAACCCTTACTATAGAATTTATCAAAAAGGCAAGTCTTAAGCCCAGTCTTAAAACTGGACAATGTGTCAGCCTCACAGACAGAAACTGGAAGTTGGTTCCACAAGAAAGGAGCCTGACAACTGAAAGATCTTCCTCCCATTCTGCTTTTGGAAACTCAAGGAACCACAAATAAACCTGCAGTCTGAGAGCGAAGTGTTCTGTTAGGAAAAAATGGAACAACAAGATCTGTAACATAAGATGGAGCTAGGTTGTTGAGGGCTTTGTAGGTTAGAAGTAAAATTTTGAATTAAATTCTGGATTTGACAGGGAGCCAGTGGAGAGAAGCTAAAACTCTACAAATATGATCTCTCCCAGTAACTCCAGTTAAGACTCTGGCAGCAGCATTTTGGAGCAACTGAAGACTTTTTAAAGAATTATTTGGACACCAGAAAACAAACCATTGCAATAGTCCAGTCTAGACATGAAAAATGCACGAACCGTCTTGAGCAGTTTGACAGTCTGAGCGTGCTCGTTCGTCTTCTGGGTGTTCTCCTTGTGGACTTGGTTGTGGATCTAGGGCCACAGGTGATGAACTCTGCCATGGGAGGTGGGTTTGGCGTGGGGCAGAACCACGTCTCTCATGAAGATGTAGGTCAGGACACTGGAAGGAGGGGACAGGAAACAGACGACAAGGAATATTAGACAGCTATGACCATGTGTAATCCAGGACAGGGTTTTCTACCTGCCTGTTCGCTCCCTGACCTTCTTATACACTTGGGTGAGTTCGGGCTTTAGGTAGGCCAGCAGCTGTTGCAGCAGTTCTAGAAACTCCCCACTGCCGCTGGGCGAGACCTCCCTGAAGCACAAACAGCCAACTGGCAGAGCCAAAGCAGGAGAGGACGTGAGGATGTTGTGTTTTACTGCGGCAGCACGTGTCAGCTCAGGTTACCGCTGCAGAATGAAATCTGAATCCAAAGAAGTCCTGCCGGTGACACAAACACGCAGGTTGTGGTACCTGGCGCCCCTGAATGAGCCTCCCTCCTCGCTGAGGGGGCTCTCCATCAGGAGCTCAATCAGCCAGTGTAGTTTCCCGGGGTCTCTTCCCTCTTGTTGGACAGCAGCTCAATGCAAATCAGGATTATTTTTACAACAGATATTTCCCCACAGGCGGGTTGTAGTCATCCACTCATGGTCGACAGTGCAGACGTGCATTAGTCCCAGAATGTTTGCAAGTGTTTTCTTAACCTTCCCATGTTCCTGCATAAAATATGACTTCAGATAATGCCAGATTTCTTTTTACACAAACCCTGAAAGTATTTTAAAGAACCAAATAAGGCTAATAAAAACTACTTTTTAACTTATTGATGAAATTACAAACAGAAAACGACATCTCTGTTAGTTGCAAAGCTACGTTAACATTTCCTGCCAGTGAGTTTAACCAAACAATGACACTTTATTGAGAACACATGTCTGGGTGAACTCAAGCACGTCTTTAACAAGTGATGTGTGTTTTGTATAAATAGTAGACTTTTAGTTTAAGCAGCGTATTGTGTGTGGACATTTTTTTACTTCCCGAGACCAAAATGCAGTTGCAGCATCCTGAGCAAACTGGACTACAAATACAAAGTAAGAAAAATATCAATTAGGAAAGCTACAGTTTAAAAAGTATGGTGACTTTGAACATGCACACATCAATTAACATTATTAAAGTTTGCTTATGCACTAATGGCCAAAATCAAGAAAATTGCACAAGTTTTGGTTTTCACAGATTCAACAATGTTCAGTCATCTGGACGGTTAGTTTTTTTCTGCTGAGACGTTTCGTCCTTCATCCAAAGGACTTCTTCAGTATGAGGAGCCACCAAACATAACTGATTCCCACAAACAACATGATTCATAGTGGATAAAAACTGTTTGCTGGTGCTAAGATGGCCTCTGGGGCCCGCCCTCTCCTCCGTCACCTCCTCTGACACAGTCATGCCAAAGTGGCATCCAGATGGCCTGACTGAACATTGTTGGATTTTATACCTGGATTATTGAGCATGAACTTTGGTGTTTTGAACCACTTTGGGGTGACTGCTCTCAGAGGAGTTGACGGGGGTGAGGGCAGGCCCTGGAGGCTATCTTAGCACCAGCAAACTGTTTTTTTTTTTCCCCACTATGGGAGTATGCTGTTTGTGGGAATCGGTTTTGTTTGTTGGCTCCTCAGACTGAAGAAGTCCTTTGGATGAAGGTCACATTTAACAATAGCTAAAATATAAAGTGTAAAGAAGAAACAGTATATAAGGATCTAAGATAAATGCCAAATGAACACCAAAGATACACGCTAAACACTAATAATGCAAAACAATGCGACACAACAACAGCAGCCTGAACATGAGTCTGTGGTGAGCAGATGGGTATGAAGGGATAGAGCAACATAAGACAACCAGCAGCACAGATAAGTCACATATCACCAATTAAAGTGGCAAAACAGTGATTATCCTGGTTAGGGATTGATGAGTCTAACAGCAGGCAGCACGGTGGTGCAGTTGGTAGAGCTGCTGCCTCACAGCAAACAGGTTACCCTGGTTCAAATCCCGGTCCGGGAGCCTTTCTGGGTGGAGTTTGCATGTTCTCTCCCTGGGTACTCCGGTTTCCTCATGTTATGGGACATATATCTGATACTTGAATTGGCACATCCTTGTTAGTGATGATCTAATAAATGGTTGATTTAGGTTCAGTCTTACGTTAGCAGCATCATTCAGTGAAGCACTTTTTATGCAAACAAAGATGACTGGGCTGAAATGCAGTGGAAATCTTACCGGTAGGTCAAATTTAATGGCAAAGAGGAACTTTGCAATTAATTGCAATTCATCTGATCACTTTTTAACATTTTAGAATGTATGCTAATTACTATATGGAAAAACTGAGGCAACAAACTTTAGTGACGATTAATATTTATGTCATTTGCTAAACGGCTGGCCACAGGTGTACATCTAAAAGGAACCGTGTGACCAGGTACATCTTAGCTCAAAGTGGCTTTTAGTTGTTTGGAAATTTTTTTTAAAAAGCATTTAGAAAGTGTTTTAAACAAAGAAATGATTGATTAGCTAGTAATTCTTTTGTCTTTGACACACGCATGTACTACATGTGCACCTTTCTTGTCTTGTCTGTGCCACTTGGAGATCTCCCAGGAAAAAGAAAGGACGGAAACCTCTGCACTAATATCTGCACCCGGTGTTGGATTTGCATGCAGGTGAGCAACTCACACAAGCTGTAGCGATGCAAGCGCCTCAGTCTTTGCAGGTTTCCACGGCGATGTTGTTTAGCGCCGTCCTGATCAGAGGACACAAACGCCGCCATGACCCCATCCACCTGAGCAAATACACCAAAACAACGGTGATGAAAAGTTTTAAGTTATATTGACTTTTCTGATGAAAAGGCTGTGCAGTGTATTAAGATGTGTGTGTGTGTGTGTGTGTGGGGGGGGTAATCAGTCCTGCAGTAATCTCACACATGCAGCATGGTGAGCTCTCATGGGGGTCACTTGCAAGCTGCTCCAGATGAGGCCACATTATTGGCAAGAAGGCGTCGTCATGGTTACGAAACAGCCCCTGTCAATCAAGTGCTGGGTTTAATCATCCAGGAAGGAGCAAATGCATGTTTTATAAGGCAGGGAGGAAGAGCAGAAACATTTGTTTCATTCAAACAAATTTGATGTGCCCTGATGGAGAAAAATAAATCACAGCGGATGAAGAAAGTAATTGCAGCTTTTCAGAGTCGGCGTGCTGCGTCACCTCGTTGCAAAAAGGTTGTCACGCTGTCACAGGATGAGAGTTAAAACTCCACACTGAAGAGGCAGAAGCATGAAGAGTTGAAGCTTTCCTTTCCCTGTCTTTCCTCCGAAGGCAGAAACTCCACCAGATGGTCAATGACGTCCAGCTCCGAGAAACATTCACAGATGATCGTTTCACCCAATTGACACATACGTTTGTAAGTGGAATAATGCAGCATGGTTTGAGAGACTGTGTGTGTGCGCTTGGCGCAGAAAGCACCTCACTCATCTCCTTGTATGGCAGGTCATCTTGTGACTTTTCAGAAGCTGCATAGATCATCATTTCTCTGAAAGGAAGCGGCGGACAAAGAAGAGGCTGCAGTGATTTATAGATAAAACAAAGAGAGAGAGGAATAAAACTCCGGATAGACACACAGTGTCTTCAAATAAGCAGAGAGGATAAATGGATGATTATAAAGTCAGTAACTCAGCACGCATACCGAAACAGCCGGCCCTCTGCCTATACATCAGCTCTTCTATTTAGGGCAGGCAGAAAGTCGTTCATTCAGCCTTATCAGGGCTGGGCCGTGACAGGAAGTCAGTTCAAACCCGCTTTCTCCCACTCGCTAGTTATCCGTAAACTTAGATTAGTCTTCTCCAGGTCAGTCAGACATAAACGTGGCTGGAAAGCCACAAAGGCAAGCCTCAAATCAAACAGACACTTACGTCAATCAGCTATTTAGTTCCTTTTCGACCAAGCAGTAAATCTGCCTTGGAGTAGCTAAATCGGCTGCAGCAACAATTAATTTCGTCTTTACCTCGGCCAGGAGTGGTAGCCCCGGCGAGTTTTATCCACATACAGCAGAGAGCCCCACAGCTCAGAGAGAAGTAGTTGTTGTCGGACTGCAACCAGCAGTTCCCCTCATTCATTCAACCTTTATTTATACAGGTTAGTCTCATTGAGTCATAGGGACTCATTTTAGACAAACCACAAAGAAGGTACTGGTAAACAACAATAAACAGCCATAAAATGCTCATAAAATAAAAAGTGATTTATTTATTATATTTTTTGTCCGTTTAAACAGATCTCACTTGTAAACGAGTCCCAGAGGCTCTGTGTGATCAATCTGTCTAAATAAAGGTTGAACGAAAAAAAATTAAATTAAGTAGTGATATAAAACAAAATAAAATCCATTTACATTGTGAAACGAGGCAAAAAATACTAAAAACAGGAACATGCCTGTGTTGATTTTTGCATTGAACTTAACAATTGTTTAAAATCCCTTAGAGAGGTCATCGTTGAGAGCTTCAGATCTTTTTGCAAGGTGTTACCGGAGCGGAGTAGGAGAAGACCCTTTTGCCGAGTTCAGGACACACTGAGCGGACACTGCAGGTAATGATGGCTTGAGGGCGCACGCTGTAACTGCACTGACAACATGACATGTAGGAGGAGATATAAGAAGGCAGCAGACCAAGGAGTGATTTAAAGATGAAAATGTAACAGTGCAAGAGCCTACATGTGGATAATGATGACCAACTGACCGGAGTACAGGTTGCAGTGAAGAGTACATTACAGCCAGCTTTGAACCTTAGTGCGCCATGGTAGACAGTATTCAACATCTGCAAGGTGCTTGCAGAAGCACTCATATAAATGTCACCATAGTCAATGGTCAGTAGGAAAGTAGGTGTTTCCTAGCATTCAGAGTTAAGCAAGATCTACTGTATTTGTGAAAAAAAGCCCAGTTTTAATTTGAATTTCTTTATCAAGTTTTCATCAAGCTTAAAAGAGAGATGTGCATCGATCAAGATTCTCAAGTATTTGTAGGAATTGACAAACTCAATAGGAGCACCATGCGTAGATAAGATAGAAGGACTGCTGGTACCAACTTCTTGTTTGAAAGCAACATCCCTTTGTTTTTTTTCAGCAATTTGCACCAGTTTGAGACAAAACAAATCTGACTGGATGATGTCAAATGCAGACTGTAAAAGTTGGAGAACCTTAGCGACTGATTTAGCTTGACAATAAACAACAGTGTCGTCAGCATAGAAATGTAAGGATGCATCAGGAACGATCTGACCTACATTACTTGTGTAGATTGTAAAGAAAGTGGGTCCTAAGACTGAGCCTTGTGGTACACACAATCTCATGTGCACTCATGATCCCCAAAACAAATCCTGTCTGGATATAGGATTCCAACTATAAACATACAGTAAATGCAACTATGATAAAAGATACTGCATGCACAAAACCGACTCTCTTACTTTAAAATTTGTTGAGGGTTTTGGAAAGCTATAAATTAACTCAGAAATAGTCACAGCATTTAAATTTACTTACTTTAAATAAAAAAAACAGGATTCCTTGAAGCAAGCTTGCTGCCTTTTATGTCACGTTAACAAATATGATCTTACGTTGAGGAATGATGGCGCCATAGGAATTTTAGTCTAACTTTGTTATTAAGATCATGCTTGACTGCATGCAATGTTGTGCAGTTTCACTGACGTGTTGTGCTCATAGTGTGATATTGTGACTCTCAGCTACCACCACACCTGTAAATATAACTGAGCAGCAGTTTTGTGCTGGGTAAGATTGTTCAGCTGTGGTGGCCATCTTGAACTGACTTTATCACAAAAGTTCGTGAGTTATATTTGTACATCTAATGATTATTTCTAAAGGTTTCATTAAAAAATGTCTAGTAGTTCATGAGATATTTTGCTAACAGATAGACAAAATTGACTGTAACAGTTAATGACAAAAATTTTAACAAAGATGTTTCACAAAGCATACTGCTCAGAGAATGTGTTGACTGACTCTCAGCTACTACCACACCAAATCTTGGCTCAATAACTGTGAAATTAGAGCATTAGAGCACTGTCTAAGTTGATTATCATATTTTCCGCCATAAACGTCGCTCCGCCCTATAAGTCGTATCAGTCCACATATGTCTAATAAAGTGGAAAAATCCATAAATATGTTGCTTTGCCGTATACGTCGCATCTGTTAAGCGTCACCGCTGACGCATCATGTTTGTTGTGCGTCGCTGCTGCCAACCTGGAAATGTGGGCCGATGTTGTGCCAAAAATTGATTGGCAAATGGTGGCCACGGGAACGTGCACGGGAGGACTTTAACAGGAATTTAACAAGATTAACACTTAAAAAAATTATTTGTTTGCTCTAAATTATAGCAAAGGTGTGTTGCAATTGAACTTTTACTTAATAAATGCGCTTTAATGGTCAAATCAGCTGCATTTCGCCGGGGCGGTGCAATGAAATGAAGCTGATTTGACGATTGCTCCAGGCAGCGAGCAGAACGAAGGTGGAAGACTATGGCAAGCTGATTGTGTCATTAATAGCTGGTGAAGATTCTCAGTCATCCAGGACATGGTAAATTAAAAAAAATTCAAGACAAAAACAATAAAGTATAAAGTGTAATAAATAAAGTCCAGATGTTTTTGTCTTGATTTTTTTTTTAAATTTGTCATGAACAGCCACACATACTCATTACTTGATACAATGGCATGCCTTATTACTCTGATGCCATCTAGCGGCTGAAAAATGATAGCATTCAATTTCATCAGTCAGAATGAATGAAAATGGTCATATGTCAGCCAAAAATTGGTTTATAAATATGGGGGAAAAAATCCATTAAATATGTTGCTTTGGCCTATAAGTTGCGGGGCATGCAAATTAGGAAAAAAAATGCAACTTATAGGCCGAAAAATATGGTATCTGTGGCAATTATCTTGAATTAGCGTGACTCCAGAATGTAATAGCTGTAGTCCATAATCAATCATCTGATTAGTTTAGAAGGGTTTCATAAAAATACCTCCACAGGTTCATGTGATATTTTGCTAACACTGCAGACAAATGAACAAACACACAGAAACTGGCAAAATAAAATAAGAACCGACTATAAAAGTTTGCACTTTTTTTTAACGGTTATGAATTGTATTCAGTTTGTGCAGCCGATGGTTTCACGGGCCCTTTGTTTCTTGGTCTCTTCAGAGAGAAGCATTACACCAGTAATCAGTAAAAAGATGCGTCACACGTTTGTCATTTTAAAGGAAAGAGAACGTTTATACTTCCAGGCTGAGCAGATGGAGTCACTGCAGCTCCTCAAGGCCCGATAAAAAGTGTAAAATTAACGAGAACATAATATCTTTGGGGATTTGTTCCATTTTTCTTTCTCGTCTTTTATATGCTTTTGCTGGATGAAAGAGTCTGTAATGTTAAAAAGCCCCAAAGCCCCTACCAATGTGAGTTACTTTCTCCTACATGTTAAATTGTTCCTGAACAGCCTGGGACACCCCATTTCTTTCCTTTTTTTTTTTTTGTTCACATCAACAATACAATGGGCACATGGGCAGTTTGGCAAACTTTGACGAGTAGCATTCTACTGTTTAACATTTCAGAAACATGAGGGAAAGGGGGGTCCTAAACAAAAACCTATTAGAGTAGGAGTGGGCTCTCACATATGGTACAGGAGTAATCCAATTCATCAGTTTGCTGTTTAAAACAAACAGAGCAGATTAAAAGTCGGGCACATCCGTGGGCAGCAGACGCTCTCTTCTTTTCAGTGTGCTCCCATGATGGGGTGCCTTTAAAGGCAAGGACACATTTTTCAATGAAACACCAAAAAATCCTAAAGTAAAATGATGGATTTATCTGGGAAAATGGTGATAACTTTATTTCTACAGACAAAACAGAAAGGAAAGCGGAAAAAATTTTAAGACACTACGGTTATTACAGTTCATATTTTATTTGTAGACTGGCAGAAATTTATAAACCATAAAAATATTTTAACCTTTTTTTCCCCAGTTTTATCTGAAAAACAAGTAAATTACAAAAAAAAGGAAGAACTTTATGAAATCTAAAGTTTTTTCCAAATGTCCAGTGCTTTATGTAACTGATTTAACTTGACGTGCAAATGTCCCACAGACTTTAATCACTGTGCGTTTGAGAAAAACCGATGGTTCGGCTGCTCAGAGGGAACCAAAGAGTTAAACAGGCGAACCCAGAACGAGAAAAGGAGAAAAGATCTTCTCGGCAACCAAACGTCCAGTTTGTATTTCTAGTTTTCAAAAATGCTCTTACGTCAGCAGGTCGTGCTGTTGTCTAATCTGGATCATAAACTGCGCTGAATCAGAAAAAAGAACTAAAAATACTTGAAGTCATCATGGTACTGAGCTGCTAACCCTGTACTTTAATACACCTTTAAACACGTTGTTGTAAAAATGCAAATTGCTGATAATTCATTTTCTGAATTTGCTCGTGTTGAATGGCCTTCTAATTGCAAAAAACAAAAATTGTATAAAAAAAACAAACATTTGACTTGAATGTTACTGTTTCATATTTCAGCAGGAAATAGAGGCTTTACCTCACAGTAACCAGCTGTACTGGATTAAACTGGCATTAGCTTTTAGCTGCTGTTGTGATACAAAGTAATTTTAGCTTTTTGGAACACTTACATTTTTCTCCATCCATCCATCTATCATCCATCCAGCCATTCGTCCATCATCCACCCAGCCATTCGTCCATCATCCATCCAGCCATTCGTCCATCATCCATCCAGCCATCCATCCATCCCTCCATTATCCATGCTTACATACATTCATACATATATCCATCATCCATCTAACCATCATCCATCCATCCATCATCCATCAATCCATCTATCACTCAATTCATCCATCCATCATCTATCATCTATTCATCATCCATTCATCCATCATCCATCCATCTATGCATCATCCATTCATCCATCCATCAAACATCCACCAGCTAACATCCATCATCCATCCACCATCTAACGTCCATCATCCATCCATCCATCATTTGTCCATCATTCATCCATCCATCCATTATCCATCCATCTATCATCTATCCATCATCCATCCAGCCAGCCAGCAACCATCCATCCATCCATTATACATCCATCTATCATCCATCCATCATCCAACCACCCATCTAACCATCCATCCATCATCTATCCATCATCCATCCATTCATTCAGCCGTCAACCATCCATCCCTTCATTATCCATCCATGCACCATCCATCCATCATCCAACCATCTGTCATCCTTTCATCCATCCATACATCAATCTATCCATCATCCATCCACCATCTAACCATCCATTTGTCCATTCATCCATCCATCCATCATCTATCCATCATCCATCCATCCATCCATCAACATCCATCCCTCCATTATTGTCCATCCATTTATCATCCATCCATCATCCAACATCCATCATCCATTCATCCATCCATTCATCCATCAATCTATTCCTCATCCATCCTCCATCCAACCATCCATTCATCCATCCATCCATCTTCTATCCATCATCCATCCATCCATCCAGCCAGCCATCAACTATCCATCCATCCATTGTCCATCCATCATCCAACCATCCATCATCCATCCACCCATCATTCATCCATCCATCCATCCATCCATCATCCATTCATCCATACATCCATCCATTCATTCATTATTTTTTACCCGCTTCTTCCTTTTTGGGTCATGTGGGTCATTGGTGCCCATACAGTATTAGCAAAAGTTTTGCTAGTCTCATCTTGTACCATTTGTTATTGGTTTAATTTTTTGCTACTTTTTTGTTAATACTGCTTTAAGCTACAATTTTTTGCTAATCTCATTGTTTAGCTTAGTGTTTAGTTTAGTGATTTATTTATAATTAGTTCTTGGTTACTGGTTCATTTTAGATTTTAGCAACAATTTTGCTGATTTGAGCTGTTTTTACTTGCTTTAACTTCCTTTTTCAGCCATTGATTCATTTCTTAAACAAATTTTTAATAGCCGTCTGCTTTCAGATTCATGCAGCATTTTCAACAGAAAATATGTAACATATAATACCATATCCCATATAAACCATTCTTTAAAACATTCTTAGTAGTGTGTCAGATAAACTGGTTATCTTTTTTCACCAAACCACAGAAACAAACATCAAGAAGTGCAAACTCTCCTTGTGCTCTGACCACGAGTCACCGGTTGACAGTGGGTTGTTAGCTAAGCCTGTGAAGGGCAACTTACTGAACGCAGCTGACATTTGTAGTTTGCTGTTTAATGTGTTGCAGCAGGGCAATTAATTATCTACTCTTAGCTATCTCACCCTCACGCTCCCATTAGCAGAGTGAAGTTTTGTTTGATTGCTTGTTGAACAAGCTACAGTCCAGGATAAGAAGTACACGTCCCTGTCTGCAAGTTACATGAGCAGAAACGTTCTGCATGAAAGCTCGCGTGAGTCGTTGTTCAAAGTGCGTGGTGCAGCAGCTTCTATCCAGCTCGGTTCGACCATCTGCTGCGCCTCGGATGAAACGCTGATGTTGGCGCCTCGTGCAAAATTTGATTGGCTGCAATGAAGTATGATCAACAGCTGTTAGAGGAGGACACCATGAAACAAAAGATGTAAAGATGAACCAGCTCTCATCTTGTTTTTGATTTAATCTCAACGCACCAACTACAAGTCATGTCTATTTAATATGACCACACCTGACTGAGTAGTGTGGCAGTACTTTATTATTTACATACAGAGCAGGTACCGATTGCTCAGGACAGACTTTAATGCCAGAGTTGAACACTTGTACCTGGAGTTGTCCACATGTGATGAGATCAGCCAGGAATCACTTTAATAGTGTGAACGCTTACATTCGCACTATTGGGATCCATTTTTCTCCCGTACATTTTTAAGCGCAATTCTCATCCCGCAGTTTTTGAGCTATTTCAACAAATCATAAATCAGAACGTTCAGCTCATTCAGGAGAAGTGTACTACTGCATTTGGTGTTGGTGCAATGTTAGCTTTTTGAAATATTTAGCTTTTTCCTGCCATTTTTTTTCCCTCAAAGAAAATGAAGTGAGATAATTTTACATCCTTCATATGTATTTACAATCATTTACTGCTCTGCATTACTACATTGTGTTCTGGTTCAGCTTCTTTCAGCTTCCTTGGGCATATTTAACCTTTTTTCAGTTAATTTCAGCTGTTTTGTGCTCATTTCAGGATCTTTATACTAACTAGAACATTTTTGTGCTTTTTCTAACTTCTTTCTGCTAATTTCAGCTTATTTTGCTCCTTTCAGCATATTTATGCACGTTTTAGCTTTGTCTACAATTTCAGCTGCTATTTAGCTGTTATGTTAATTTTAGCTTTTACAGCTAATTTCACTTTTGTTGCACTCATTAACTTTTTTCCAGTCAAATTCAGCAAAAATGTGCTCTCTCCATTTTCTTTTGGTAATTGAAGCGTCTTTCTGAATTTTTTTTTTTTTAGCTACTTTTCAGCTGGTTTTATGCTAATTTCAGTTTGTTTTTCAGGAAATTTCCTATTTTTTGTGCTCATTTCTGCTTCTGTAAACAAATGTGTTCTTTCTGCTTTCTTCTGATAATTTAAGCTTGTTCTACATTTTAAGCTAGCCTTTTAGCATAATTTAGCTAATTTCAGCTGTTTTCTGATAAAGTCAAAATTTTCATATTAATTTCTGCTATTTTCTGCCTAATTAAAATATTTCTGCTGATTTCAACTTATGCTCCTTTCAGCTTATTTCTGCTTATTTCAGCTATTAGGCTGATTGGTAACTCTAAATTGACCCTAGGTGTGAGTGCAACAGGTCCCTCTTGTAAATGAGTCCCCGTGGCT
>JAVCKU010000052.1:15304813-15317610 GCA_032273985.1 Hypsolebias coamazonicus | reverse complement strand
CCTATAATGTAGAGTTTACTTGATTCATCAGCCTGCAATGATGGGGATAGCCCACAAACTGGAGATTAGCCATGGGGCCTGCTGGTGTTTGATAAGGCAGATCTACTGGCCTTGGGACCCTGAGCTCACAACCCTCTGATCCATTTCATCCTCTAATAAATCATATGCTGAATCCTTGGCTCCTGTTTAATGCATCTGAACTCTCTTTGAGGTACCCCAAGAAAGTTGTCTAGGGAATTCCAGTGCAAAGCCCCGTTTTAACTACTTAAACTTAACCCTGTGTAGAGTGGCGATAATTTAACACATTAAATGTAGGGGAGAAAGAGGCCTTGCTCTGAAAAATTCTTCAAAAGTTAACATTTTCAAAATACCCAAGGCAAATATATGAGGGAGAGAAGGAAAATGTGATTGTGTCCATCTACCAGAGTTTATAATAATTCCCAAAGGAATGAATGATCTTCAAGTTGGCATTTAAAAATATGTGCCAGCTGGATGTTTGTGTGCTCTTAATTTTGCTCAGAGGCTATAAATTTAGAAAAACATGGCAAGATTATTAGTGACAACAATTAGAAATTAATGCCTTCTTCAAATAAAATTCTGCCTTTATAAAGAGTTTTGTGTATATGGCAGTTTTGAAATGACTTATTATTGCCTTGATCAATAAAAATTAATACAACATTGTTAAATTAAAACTGTCGTAAGGGTCAACTCATAGTGGGGTTGGGATTTATATTAATTCTGGCCAAACAACAACAATTTAACACATTTCACAGGACTAGTCATTTTTCTTTCATTTTATTTATCTGTTTTGTTTGTTGGTTGTTGGATTTTGTCATATCATGGACATACACGCAGTCAAGCTTGTTTATGAAAAAGGTAGACTGAAGGAGATTTATGGGCAGAGATCATGCAGTCGGTGTCAGGAAGGAAACTGGACTGGTTCAAGGAAAAATAAAAATTGAAGACATTCATTTCCTTGACAGAACATTTGTCACTATCCATAGTCAAATAGTACAGAATGAAAGAAAAGTTGGCAATGACCCCAAATTTAAGCACATAAACAAGTCCTCCATTAAAAACGACCCATGGAATGTTAGCCATGTCCTCAAAAACAGGCCAATAGCACATTTTACCTTAACTAAGTAGGACATTGATTACTCATTAATACTGT
This sequence comes from Hypsolebias coamazonicus, assembly GCA_032273985.1. Lineage (NCBI taxonomy): Eukaryota > Metazoa > Chordata > Actinopteri > Cyprinodontiformes > Rivulidae > Hypsolebias > Hypsolebias coamazonicus. The sequence continues at coordinate 15,316,439 of JAVCKU010000052.1, read as the reverse complement.
TTTTTTATGGGAGTATATTTCCACACAGTAGTCCCTCATTTATTGCGGGGGATCCGTACACTGAAGCCCCGTGATAAGTGAAAAACAGTGAAGTAGGGATACAGCAGTTCCAGTAGAGTAAACTTTATATTAAAGCTTCAGAAACCCTTCCCACACTCTTGGAATGCGCTAAACTCTTAAATCTACATCATTTTAACAACATATGTTACTAATTTTACTTAATGGCTCTGCAGCACAGCAACAACTCCGGTTCCGGTCCAACTCTGTTCTATTCCGACTTGGTTCATTTCTGCAGACCTATCTTGCGGCAACAAAGCCCACAATCAGTCCTCCCAACTCTTAAACGTACGGATTTTAACAACATACATGTGCAGGAGCTACAAAAGTTTAATTACAAGGGCTCTGCAGAACAGGACTAATGGCTTCTGGGTAACATAGTTCTTTAGACTGGCAAAACAGTAAAGGCTTAATGAAAGAAAACTACAAAATGGTGGTAGTAGTAGTGAGGGACTGCTGTATTTGAATTATTATCATTCTTGTGCATGTGACACAATCTTTTTGAGGCTGTCAGAATAATGGGACAAACAGAGGCCAAGAAAAATAAAGCACATATTTGAGGCCAAGTAATTAAAACACTTTTTAATCCATAGTGGAGAGGGCAATATCTAAGCAGCTCTATGAAGTAACAATAACATGACTTAGTAAGATAAAAACAATAATGATATGGGGTATTGTTTTTATGTCTCTTATTTCCAAATGTGTCTGCACTCAGCAAACCAGATTTGTTAGTAAAGTTTTATGCTAGTTTTCAATTTTTCAGACTTCCAAAGCCTTTCTAAGTTTTTTTTTTTTTTTTTTTTTTTTTTTTTTTTTTTTTTTTTTTTTTTTCAATATGGGCTGCTATTTAAATCATTTTGATGAATTTTAGACTTATTTTTACTTTTTTTTTTTCTAGTAACAAAGTCCCAGGTCTAAATCTGATAAAACATCCAAGGCAACACAACTTAGATGGACTGTCACACCTAGACATAACAGACACCTTCATTAAACACAAGCTCAAGTTGTGACTGAAGGTGATGTTGTTACTAGCAGCTTGACAGAAAAAAAAAAAAAAACACATTGTTCTTGTCTTCACTTGTTTCTCACTATTTTAACAAAAAAAAAAAAAAAAAACAAGCAAAAAGAAAAACTGAATAAAACAAAACCAAAGATTGATTTGCATAAAATATTTGTTGTACCAACAAGGTGATTCCAACAAGGCCATTAGTTTAAAACGTGTTTGAGACAATGGATCGTGCTAAAAAATGACCCATCATTCAGACTTTGCAGGTGTTGCTTTTATTTTCTCATTTACGAACTAAATCAATTTCAAATACTTGTTTCATGTCTTCGATAAATTAAGCATTCAGCTTGAAATTGTTGTTTTCCACTTGTTCATATTGCTCAAAAGTCCTTTTCAAAACTAATTATGTTGCCATGAACAGGTTCAAAAAACCGACTGAAAATCTGAAAAATACCAATAAAAACAATCATTTATAACCAATGACATGATTCAGTGTGTCATAACAGTTTAATGACATGGTCCACCATCCTATGTAGTCAGCAGGATTAGGAATAAACACTGCTTTTGTATAAAATCTCAAAATTAAATTCATTTTCTGAAGCTCCTGTGCGATTAAGAGGAAGGAGCTTAGAATCCTGAGGGAGGGCGACCTTGATTTTCTAGTAGAGTTCTTTGTTCTCACATTGGTTTTGGCACATTGGGAGATAGAGTGACTCACAACACGAGAAAAAAAATGTTGATGGAATGTCTGAGGTGCAGAAGGAGGAAGAGGAAGAGGAGGAGGGGAAACCTTTAAAAAAGTGAATGAAATGACAGACGTAAAAAAGAAAACTCAGCAAGTGGAATGACTTTTACTGACTCAAAGCCTAAAATCATGAGAATTAACCATTTCAAGCAGCAATTGTGCGGCACGTAATGGAAAGAACAACTTAATCTAATTCCTGTCATCTTTGTGCGTGTGAGTGTGTATAAGAAAAGCGATGAAGTGTCATTTCTGGTGGAGAGTTTAGACTCCAAGGGGGAGATTAGCCAGTCTCACTGAGTTGATCCTTATTGTCCAGGATAAGAGGATGAACACCGCAGCCCTCTGGAGAATTTTACTAACACTCCTAGAGCTCCCAGAAATCAATAAGAGGATAAAGGCTGGTGTTTATACACGTACTGATTGTGTTGTATCATATTCACTACCTTGCTCACAGTTTGCAATCTGCTCCTGGAAAGGAGTTTGGTAGCAATAAAATGAGAATAATTGTTCTTATTGACATTTGGACCGACAGCACAGCCTCGCTGTACCTTTAGTGTTAAGAAGTTCACAATTCTCTGCAGTTTTATGGCTTATCTGTAAATCTTTTTCTACCAATAAAATATTTAGTCATCAACATAAAAGATTTGGCATGTGGTGAGTTTTTCTGGTACTTTTTCACTAAGTTCACAGCCTTCTGTCTCAATCATCTCATGTTTATTTACCAGCTCAGCTCATGAAACCTGTTCACTTTAAGGTATTTCACTCAAACGGTTATTTCTGGTTGTGAATGCAACATTCAAACTTAGCCATTCCTACCTGTTTCAATCACAGAGCATGCATTTCAAAGGAATACATAAGGAGAGAAGAATTTAAAGGAAGGTGTAAAATCAAAGTAAAAAAATCAACTTTGTATGTTTCATTGTGCTTCTTAGAGGCCCGTGGTCCAAAGAAAGACTCTGCAATGTGTAAGATTAGCAGATTTTCACTTATTGCAGTGGAAATGTATTTAGTTGGTTTCATTGTTGGCGCTTAAGGGACATCAATTTCCTACTTTAAATAAATTTGCTAATCTACCTTGTAGTGGAAATACAAAAAAAAAAAACTGAGTTGAAGTATTATCTTAGATTTTTAGGAGAGAGCAAGACTTTTAATGTCTACATTGTTTTAATCAGATCAAGAGTACCGTTCCCAGTGAGAGTTGGACTCCGCCAATGGTTGCCCTTTGTCACTGGTTCAGTTCATAACTTTTATGGAAAGAATTTTTAGGTGCAGCCAAGGTGTTGAGGGGATCCAATATGGTGGCCTTAGGATCGCGACTCTGCTTTTTGCAGATGATGTGGTCCTACTGGCTTCATCAGGTCATGATCTACAGCTTTTGCTGGAGCGGTTCGCAGCCGAGTGTGAAGCGACCGGGGTGAGTGCCTCCAAATCCGAGACCATGGACTTGAGTCGGAAAAGGGTAGAGTTCTCTCTCCGGGTTGGGGAGGAGGTCCTACCCCAAGTGGAGGGGTTTAAGTATCTTGGGGTCTTGTTCATGAATGAGGGAAAAATGGAGTGAGAGATCGATAAGCGGATAGGTGCGCCTTGGGATTTCCCCAGAGGAGCTGACCCAAGTGGCTGGGGAGAGGAAAGTCTGGGCCTCCCTACTTAAGCTGCTACCCCCGTGACCTGACCCCATATAAGTGGGAGAAAATGGATGGATGGATGGATCTGTGCATCAAGCTCATTGTCCAACTTCACACCCAGGTTAGTTGCTGTCCCAGTCAGATGGTGTGTTAAAGGACCCAGATCAGCACAGACTTTGGAACCATAACTGGTCTTAAACAACAAGACCTCTGTCATTTTCTTATTAAAATGTAAAAAGTTCTGTGACATCCATGCTCTGACTTCTGCCATTCCAGGAGTTGGTTCACAGAATACTGTTTACCTTGTTTTAATGGAACAATACATTTGACTGTCATCAGCATAAAAATGAAAATGAAATAATGCTTTTAAAGTTTACCTTTTGTGCAGCCATTTCATTTTTAAAATGTGTTGTAGAAATAAAAATGATTGATTTTTACAGCCTGGTTTTGCAGTAGAGGATGCCTGAGAAAGATATGTTGCAGTATTGTTTGGAAAATGACCAAAATGTATGTATTTTTCCCTAAAGATCAGATTTCTGTATCAGATTGTTGTTGTTTTTTCCTTTGTTATAATTTCCCTCAAAGTTTATTTTTATTTTGTTTTGTTTAGGTTGTGCCATGTCTCTCCCAGAAATCATAGCAGGCTATTACCAATTGAGCCTCATGTTTTGGTGTATAATTTGCACATTTTATTTTCAAGCATAGTGGCGAACTATACAAAGACAAAATATTTGAACAAGAAGTGTTCTTTAGTGTTTATGTGTTGACATCTTTAATCACAAACTGGTAAAATCCCATTTTACAGTGATGCAATCTATTGTTCCCGTTTTCTGCAGTCCTTTCAGATAAATGTGAGTCTACTCAGTGACATAAAACACTTAGAAATCTTAGCACACGTCAAAAGCACCTCACAGTCTCAGTCTTGATAATGCCTTTGTGTTCCTCAGATTATCTCAGGCTTGTAAGAACATATTTTCTCCAATAGTGAATAAAAAAGGCCTCTTTGTCAAGTGGGGGCATGTCAACACACATGGCCTCTCAGCTGTGCTGTCAGCATCAGCTCTGAGTGGATACACACACGTTTAAATGTGCATGTGTCTGTGTGTGTCCTGGGTTATGTCACAGTGCAGGAATGCCAGTTCAGTTCATGACAAAAGCGGATCGGAGCACTGGAGGAGTAACCTGAGCAACAAATAGAGCAGTTGGTTTTATCCAGAAACAACAAGAAGCGACTGAACGCAGCTCAGCGTCAGCACGGAAGCTGTTTGCACCAGATCCAACTAGCAGAACATCTTCTTTCTGTTATTTTATTTTTTTCTTACTCTTGCCACGTCTTCAAACCGTCTCTCCATGCAGAAGAAAAAACATTTTTTATGTATCAAAGTCCTGGCAATCCTTGATGAAATGCATGTCACTCGCTGCCTTTTATGCCACAATAGCTACCGTATGTTTACATGGACATAAGTAATTGGATTAAACAACCATTGGGAATAAAAATGTGTCATGTTAACGCCCCACTCGGATTATTCTTTGTTGATTCAGCTCAAGCTGAAAGAATTTATCAGAATCAGACGGGTGGTTTATTTTTATTTTGTTTTGTGGTTTATGTGCCGATTTACCACTCTGCACATGTCAGTACTTCTGTTCTGAATAAAAGCCCGCTGCATGTAACCAGTTGTCGTGAATGGATTGTGCTCATGTAAATGATATATTTGAATTATTTAATCTGAAAACATTTCAATCCAGTCAAAAAATTTTGTGCATGTAAACATAGCTATTGTCTTTTGAAAGGAACGGATGAAGTTAAGGCCATTTTGGTCAAACCGTGTAAATGGTGTTATGCTCATGCCTATGTGATATTGTGCGATCTGTTACACCTCAAAGTATGTGTTGGGGATGAGTCTCAGCTACTGTGATTATGAATAGGCCTGTCACGATAACAAATTTGGCTGGGCGATTAATTGTCTCAGAAATTATTGCGATAAACGATAATATTGATTGAAATTTGACAATAATTATTAATGTCAAATTTCAGAAGAAATGTTGGTTCATTTTTGTGTGTAGTCCTTTTTTTTACCACCAGATGGCAGAATAAAACTATGAACCAAAGGACGGATAGTGAGAGAGCGAGCAGCGTGTTTCTTTAAGAAAAATGGGAGGGAGGCCCCTTGAGGTGACATGGGCTGTCTCTCGTTGGTTTTCAAAATGGCGGATGCTCAGTGTGGTTTGAGCTCTTTAGCATAGCATTTTTTTACACAAAGCTTTTAATAAAAAAAAAAATCAGTAAACAAGTTCTCAGCTTCTTTTTACAGAAAAAACAACTTTTTACACAAAGGCACATGTTTCAACCATGAAATTTGGAGCTTCGACAAGACGGAGGTTTTTTCCCGAGGTCGGCTTGTTAGCTTAGCTCGTAGCTTAGCTTCTCAGCTTAGCTGTTTTTAATGAACCAAAAATGTGATTTTGGACAGTTAAACTGGATTTTAATGAAAAATGAGAAAGGGAGGGGTCACTAAAGAGCACCGTAGTTGAGCCTTTTGTCATCCAGTGTCTTCAGTAGAAAGAGAGACACAAAGAAACGATAAAGCCAACAATGGTGGCGGAGTATAACATACTGCTTCCTGTGCTATGACTGATAGAATATATTTTGGTGAGACCCAATGTACACAGTTTCACACATGTGATGTTAATGACAATAAAGAACCTTGAATCTCTGAATTTTGGGTCTCGTAGTTAATCTACGCCGGAATGTAGCTGCTGTGACCGACATCTCTCATAAAGGTTGAATTAATGAAAGCTGTGTTGGGAAAAGACGCCAGTCTGGTCGAATTAGAAATTGCTCTGTACTGAGCTATACTGTCGAGGCAGGCGTGGCAATTTAGGGTTATCAATCAGCCTCACATGCATGTTTTTGGTCTGTGTGAGGAAACCGGAGTACCCAGAGAAAACCCACGCATGCACGAAGAGAACATGCAAACTCCACCCAGAAAAGTCCTCTGGCTGGGCTTTATACAGAGGACCTGCTCGCTGAGAGATGGTAGCTCTACCAACTGCGCCACCGTGCCGCCGCCATTTTGGTCAAAGCTTGTAAATGACATTATGCTCAATCGTGATATTATGCAATCTGTTAGACCTCAAAATATGTGTTGGGGATGACTGTCAGCTACTCACATCAAATTTACCTCCATTTCTATAAATATGACTGAGTTGTGAATTTTTGTGTTCGCTAAGGTCAATTAGCTGCGGAAGCCATCTTGAATCGGGCTGATTCCAAACGTTAATCTAATGATTCCTTTGAGGGTTTCATGAAAATCTGCCAAGACGTTTATGACATATTTTGCTAACAGAAACAGTTTCCACCTAAATTTAAAGCCATCGTGTCAAACTAAGTGTGCTGCTTGGAGTATGCATTGTGAGATCATCTCAACTACTACTATGCTAAATTTCAGCTTAATGTCTGTAAAAGTTGTAGTCATTTATGTGTTTTCTGAGGTCACATAGCTGTGGCAGCCATCTTGAAACAAGTTGTCTCCAAAGCTAATTATTCATAGACGTACATTTTGTAATCGCTTTGACAATTTCAATCAAATACAACCACTACTTTATGTGATATTTTGCTAACAGACAGACAGCCAAACACAGACACAAGTAAAATATTATCCACTTTCCTGTCACTACATTTTTAAGTTAAATGATGTTTATAAGTATCAGAGTTCATGCTCAATAATCCAGGTAGATAAATCCAACAAAGTTTGGTCAGGTCATCTCATCTTTCATTCAAAAGACTTCATTAGTCCGAGGAGCCACAACAAACTCAGTCGCCAATCTTTCGGACTCCAGAAAAATGTCATCAAGTTGACCCACTACATAAGGTGCTATTTATAAAACAGTTATTTTTTTAAGTAAGTTTTACCACTTAAAATCTAGTTTTAAATGAATCCATTAGTGAGCTGAACCGAATACACTGGTGGGCCTGATGTGGCCCCTGGGGCACCAGTTGAATAGCCCTGCTTGACAGTAGCTGCCTCAGAAGTGAGTCGTGGTCCTGAAGTGCAGTTTGGGACTTGCAAAAAGATCTGAAGTTGTCGACTTTGACCTCTAAGGGACTTTAAACCATTGTTAAGATCAATACAAAAATCAATGCAGACATGTTCCTATTTTTATTTTACCTCGTTTCATAATGTTTTATATCACTACTTTTACTAACTTTTCATTTTATATGCTTTTAATGGTAGTTTGTATCTTATCTATGTTTTTTTTTTAAAACAGGTCTCTCTTGAAAATGAGTCCTCGTGACTCAGGGCGCATTCACACCAGCCCTGTTTAGTCCACTTTAATCGAACTTAAGTCCATTCGCCTAAAATGTCCGGTTTGTTTGGAGAGGTGTGAATGTGCAATCAAACTCTGATGTGGACCAAAAAAGCCAACTCTGGTCCGTCTAAACCTAGGTCTCGGTTCAGCTGAAGTGCACTCTAGTGTGGTTTGGTGTGAATGCAAGCGGACTGGAGACCGCTCCAAAAGCAGGAAGTGGAGTGGACTACAGCACAGGGCAAACACATTTTTCATACGGAGCCGTCTTAGCTGCCTTTTGTGGAAAAACAGCATTCTCCATGGTGTTCTGCCTCATCTTGTGCCCATGCTGAGTCCATTGTTGAAAAATGACAAAACAGAAATCCTAAAACCGCTAAAATTTGATGCTACACCGTTTTTGTTTTTATTTCCAGAAAAATAAAAAGAACTGTCTTCTTCTAAGATTTTCGTGTTGTTTCCTTCAGTTCCTGGTGCAGCGCCACCACAGGCGGGGGGCGGGGGTAACAGTTTGGTGCGACTGAGTCAGTGCAGTGTGAAAGTGAACTGCACCAGCTGAAAATGTAAACAAATGTTCTGAATTTTGGGCCCCAATCGGACTGAGTCTACCGATCTCTCAGGTGTGAAAACACCCTCAATGAGACTAACCTGCATAATTAAAGGTTGAATGAATTAATGAACACAATAGGAGCATATGAAGGAGGCACGTTTGTCTTTTCTGAAAGGCCATCAGCTGCAGATCTGTGGAATTTGACAGAATTAAATGAATACAGTTTACGGCGTGAAAACCTGGTTAAATGTTGATCGAGACCACTATTACGCTATCTGTGAGTGGTATGTTTGACGGTTCAGGCCAGAGAGGGCTCCAGAGGCCTCGTGTCTCCTTGCTCCCATCCATCAATTGGTATGCATCCCTTATAATAGGAGGAGGCGGCAGGGGGTCTCATTAGGGGCGGTGGTGGGGCAGGGGGGTGGAGCAGATATGAATTCCTCAGGGCAGATATCATTACAGAGTGAGGCTGAATAAGGTTCTGTCCTCATGAGAATGTTTTTTCCCCCCATCAAAAAAAAACTATTTTACTAGTTTTTAAAAGGATCCCTGTAAACATAGCATGATTTCTAGAAATGGTTTCGTCCACATGGAAACGTAGAAAGTGACTCAAAACGCTGTAGGGGCAATGCCATACCTATATGTGGCGCTCTAGTGCTACCACAACAATATACAACAAACAGGAAGCAAGACATAGAGCATAAATTAAAGTTTACACCACGGGTAGGATGTACATTATACAAACACAACATGAAGAGAAGACAATGACAAATACAAGAGCAGGAATCAAATCCTTTTTGTGGACTGACAAAGCAGAATGTAAATGTTGTATAATACTGAACTACAAGGCCACAAAAGTGCAGTGACTTGGTGTTGTGTCGGTCCAAATTGTGTACAAAATGGACAATTTTCAGGCCATGCATGGGACAACTGGAAGGAAGGAGGTTCCTCACAATGTTCAAAGCACACCAGGGGCAATTCTTCATAAGCACGTGTCTTTTTTATTTATACCCTATTATCACTTTTTTTTTATACAATGACAAATTTAAACATGAACATAAATCAAATGTACAGTTTGATTATGTAGGAGTCCTATAGGTTTCCAGCCATAATCTCTTTCTCCACAGCTGCTGGTCCTTGCAACCATCCACCACTCCACACCTACACCTGATCTGGAATGCTCTACTTGAACTCCTGACAGACATTCATCCGACGCTGGATCGTTATGCCTTACGGTAACTTAGTGGACAGCCGCTAAACTTATTCCTTGTGAAACATTGACTAACCTTGTGATTGTCTTGTGTCCTATAAAGTCGCACTCCTCCATGTCTTCTAAGACGTCCTCGCTCCTTGTGATCTCGCCCGGTCTTCATCCTGCTCCTGCAACCGTCAAACATCAGCCTGGATCAAAATACCGAGCACCTTCAACCTGTTCCTCTCTCCAATGATACTCACTCCTTCTGGATCACGCTTCACCCTCTGGAAACCTAGACCCTTGTTTCTCCCTCCTCTCCAACACAACCTGTAGTAAGAAACAATAATGTACAAACAATTTGCATTCTTCAAAGAATTCAAAAATCCACCCATTTATTGTCTTATTTTCCTGCACATTTGTTTCTCCTGAATTTTTCTTATCAGTCTGCTAACTTGGACTCAAATACTTATCACGTTAGGTTGTGATCTTCTGAGTCAAATGAATTTTGGGAAGCTGGTTTTGCACATCACAGAAGCTGAAGACCAAGTTTTAGCATGTAATCTGACCCTACTGTGGTCACATCACTTGGAGTTGTAGATTAGAGGTGGGTTTCTGACATGAATGTTTCATGAGGTTGTGTTTTGATTGTACATGAGAGTCATTTCAAGATATTCTCACTCTGAAAACCATTTCGAGAAAAGAAAATACAATCCTAACATATCGTTTTTGAAATTGTTCCTGCGTGCACGGGGCCTAAAACAACAAGGACTGTGGAAGAAGACGTGGAACGAAAGTGCTGCGGGTGGGCTGTGTCTTTTAACAACAGGGACGTCAACTGATGTAACATTCGAACTGAGAGATGGCTTCCTTTGAAACTTCCAGCAATGACTGATGCACGCTCCACAGACAGCACTTTTAGGGATTCCCCCGAGTCCAAATGATCTCCTCACTTCCGTCCTGCCACTGAAAATCCATGCTGGAGCTGGTAAAAAAAGATTCCCTTTGGGTAGCCACTTCCTCTGTCATCTGTCACCACTTCCTGGCTGTGATGAGCAGGTAACGACAGCACACAGGTGTTGCAAGGTGGGTGGTATCACAGTGACAGAAACCATCCTTATTTATCGTCATTTGAACAAAAATTGCATTTCCTGCGAAAATGCAGTGTGAATGCTTATTTCTGAAACAATTGCTGAAAAAACAGCTGAAATGAGCTAAAAAAAAAACATTATGAAATGCTGCTGAAATGGAAGAACGGGCTTAAATGAGCAGAAGAAAGCAGAAAGTACACATATTTGCTGAATTAGGTTTACGTAAGCAGAAGTGAGCACAACAATTGGGAAATTATATGAAAAATGCTGAAATTAGTATTAAAAAATAGCTGAAAGGTAGCTGAAAAGGCAAAAAGAAGCTTAAACTACCAGAAGGCAGCAGCAAGAACTAAAATGAGCCAAAAAAAAAAAAAGAAGTGAAATTAACTGAAAAAGCTAAAATTAGCATCAAATCAACTAAATAGTAGCTGAAAGAGCATAAAACGATTTTATATGTATATATATATATGAAAGGAGCATAAGCTGAAATTGGCATAAAGAAGTTCATTAGGCTGAAAGTAGCAGAAATTAACATGAAAACTTGAATTTATATTAAAACAGCTGAAATTAACAAAAAAATTCTAACAAGGTAGAACAAGTTTAAATTGTCAGAAGAAAGCAGAAAGAACATACATTTGCCCACTTAGGCTTAACGAAGCAGAAATGAGCACAAATAAATGGATATTAGCTGAAAAAAAGCTGAAATTAGCAAAAAAATCTGCTGAAAAGTAGCTAAAAAGGGCAGAAAGAAGCTTAAATAACCAGAACGAACTGGAGAGAGCACATTTTTGATGAATTAGGATCGAAAAAAGTTTAAATGAGTGCAAAAAATGTGGAGTTAGCAGAAAAAATATAAAATTAACATTAAAACAGCTAATAGTATCAGAAAAAAGCTGAAACTTGCATAAATAAGTTGAAAGACGTATAAGCTGAAATTAGCTGAAGCTCAAAAGTGTAGTTAGCAGAAAGGATCTAAAAGGATCACAAAACAGCTGAAAGTAGCTGAAAACATCTGCACATGAAAGCTAAAAGAAGCTGAAGCAGAACAAAAT
>JAVCKU010000052.1:15117355-15129658 GCA_032273985.1 Hypsolebias coamazonicus | reverse complement strand
CCCCCCCCCCACACACACACACACACACACAAAACTAGGGGTGCACCAATTTATCAGTCCTGAGTCCCTTAATTTTGGGAGATCAGAGATAGGCCAATACTTGCATGAGAAACCGATTTTACAGATGTTTGTAGTTTTAACAACAATTGTCTAAACTTCATTTATATTGCAGAACAGTACCTCATGTCCAGTTAAAACAAGTTTGAATTTTTTTCTAGGATATTGTTCAAGGGCATGTTTTTCAATACTATAATATTGGAAAATTGAGGGTGCACCTTATAACACCTGACAGTGTCGCTTATAAAACAAAATCAGAATCGGCAGGTTTTAGAGACTTTTTAGAGATCGGTGCTCGGCTAGAAAACTGCAGTCGGTGCACCCCTACACACAACATTACCAGGCAACAAACAACACATGGCGATTACACGAAATAGTTTTTCTTTTAAACAAAGCAAAACCTGAACGTAGAAAAGTTTGTACAAACAAAGTCAACCTGGAGACTCAGCAGCTCATGAAACCAACTTCAGCAGCAATAATAAATTCTCACTGATTGTCACGTTATCAGTCTCTTATGTCACTCTTCAGGAGTTTTTGGTCCACTATTTAACACCAGAGTGCTTCAGTGTATTGAAGTGTGACAGTGTCTTTTTATGCCACATGTTTTTTTTAAAGAATTACTTCATCATTCAGTGGGTTTGAGCACTGAATATTGATTTTGCAACACCTCAATGGTTTTTCTTCAACCATTTTGTTGACCAACTGCAAATATCTGCCCATACCATCAGCCCTCCACCACTGTGCTGGCTAGTTGGCACGAGGTGTTCGCTGCCTCCAAACAAGCAACAGCTCGGACACATTTTCATGCGTAGTGTTGTACTCTGCTTTAAAACCGGATAAGGGTTTCACTCAGACACTTGACTCTGTTTGAGTCACCTGCTTGTCAGCTAATTCTGTTGGTGGAAGGAATTCTTTCAGGGCGTGGAGCAGCAAGAAAAAATGTTGTCTACGAAAAGGAAGCACAATGATTCCCACTTTTTTTTTTTACAAGAGGTGCTATCTGGGCTTACTGGGGAGAACTATGTATAGAACCAATGCCTCGGAGATGAATTATGAAATGCCTGGTGTCATGAAAAACTTCAGTGATTAACGTTTACTGGACTATTACTCAGAGACACACGACGAACGGAGGCAAAAATCTGATACACTTGAACACAACACGTGTGACAGCCGCTGCAGCAGGTAAACCTGTTGGGAGTAAATGGTGGCAGGTGAAGTAATAACTTGTGTCACAATGTCATGTTACAGCTTGTGCTGAAAGCAGACAGATTAGACAGTTTCACACGAAGGAGGGTGGAATGGGGTAAGAGGAAAAGTGGAAGGGATGAGTGATTAAAGTAGAGCTGAATCAAGTGGGGTGGAGCTGGCTGTGTGGGTGATGAGAGGGCCAACAGGAAGTGAAGTATGCAGATTTGTCAGACAACCGTTTTGAGATGTTATCAGTCTGATGTGTGCGAGTAAAAACAATCAGTCCTGCACCCGTGGATGTTTGCTGCTGTGAATTCACCTGGTTTGAATGTTATCAGCCATTAAATGGCCTATTATCAGTTGGTATCACCCCCATAGGTAGCGTTCAGGTTAATCCCATTGAGCCTTGGGGACTCATTTACAAGAGACACCTGATTTTTGTTTAACAAAGAGTGACGACAACAATAGACGGACATAAAAGATGCGTACAAATTTAATTATTTTTAACAAGTTAAAATAAAATGGCAACCCAAAAGGAAAAGTAATGAAAAAAAAAACATTTAGATTATAAGGTGATGTAGAAAACTCAAAACAGGAACATGTCTGCATTGGTTTTTCCTATGAACTTAGATGTTTAAAATCACAGAGAGGTCAAGGTCGAGAGCTTCAGATGTTTTTGCAAGATATTCCAGGAAGCAGGAGCAAAGAAGGAGAAGGTCCTTTTGCTTATAATAACTATTTTAGAGAGCAACAAGAATTAGCCTGACCAACAGCTCTCCTTGTGTGAATAAAGCATGCTCATCTTCTCTCACACATCCTAACCCCCTTTTTTATGTGAGAGGGACAGGTTCCTTTCACATATACCTGTTGTGACACCTATGATACACACACGCACACACATACGCAAACACATATAACATTTATATATATTTATAAACATATATGTTGCCCGTATGTCCTTCCAACGGGCATCTTAAAAAGTAGTTTAGTCAATGTAGGTTGGAAATATGAAACCCAGTCTGCTCAGTATCTTCAAATTGAGGCATAAAACAAGTCATTCTGAAGAACACATTGACAGATAACTTCTTCTGTGTCATCGACACTCATAACTTAACTGTGCACGTGTGTGTGTGATACTTCATAAAGAATCGGTTATGAAGACAAGCATTGTGCCATGCCTGATGACATTCACAGGGGGCAACATTAACGAAAATGAACACTTCAGTGGAGCAGTCGGTGAGTTTCCAAGGCAACCTGAGCACGTTTAACCAGAGGACATCGCTGCAGAACGAGCGACGGGGCTGAATAACAGCACTCGAGAGGTGAAGAGACAGACAAATAAAAATATAGTGGAAAAACAAACATCAAAGTTAGCATAACATCCCAACAGTTTGTCTCAACGCCACCTTTACATCAAATTTTTATTAAATGCGATGCATTATTAAACAAAAGAAAATTCCTGCAGATATTTTCTAGCAGGAGATTAAATTATGGACATTGTCTTGGTGCAGCACTTCCATTTTTACAGCTCACAGAAATAAGGATTAAAGCAGAAAAAAATAGTTTGATTTTTTTTTTTTTTTTAAGACCTAGAGGTTACTCCCTCCTTATTAGATATAGATTATTATCTAGATTATTTCATCATTCAACAAGATTATTTTTAGACGATTTCAGCTAATATTAATTCATATTTGACCATTTATTAAATTACATGTATCACAGTACAGTTACCTCTCAGTATGTTTCTAAATATAATAAAATTGATCTAATTCAAACAGCCACAACACCTTGTTATTGTTAAAACACTGTATAGAACTAAATTTAGCAGATATTTATAATAAACTACAAACACCTGAAACTCTCACAGAGAGAACTTTGTGAGTTTTGGAGAAAATTAATATGTTTTATAATGTTATAATGTACATACAGTAATATATTTGTATAAAAACTAAAGCAGCAGAAACAGCCTCTCTCACAGTGGGAGAAACTCAACAGGCTGTGCGCTCCCACAGCTGTGCACGTCTCTTTCTCTCTCTCTGACCTGGAGTTTGGTCTCATGCGCAGGTTGCACATGTCTGTACAATAACAACACTCCAAACGCATTCATTTTTAATACAAAGTTAGATTTTAGGAACAAAAGTCCCGGGGAGATTGGGATGCTGGGGTGATGGTGTATCAGTTCTGTATCTCTCCCGGCTGCAGTGAACTAGTCATGTGCGAACACATACGTTTAATAATTCACAATTCTACATGTCATATTCTGTTAGGGTAGCAGGGTGTCCTCCTTGGACTGCTGCAGGTGAGCTTTCACCTGCAGTCTCTCTCTGCTGCTCACAGTGAACCAGAGAGAATGTCCCGCCCTGCTCTGCTCTGATTGGGTCAAACTGTGGCTCTGGTTCTCTTCATTGGTCAAAAGCACAGTCAGTTTAATCCACGTAGCATCATCAGATTGGATGGTTTTAACAAAACCACAGCAAAACGCATTTTTTTTCCCCCTCCTCATTTTTACAGACAACAGAAATCCTTCCTGGCCACGTTCAAAATGATGCAAATCCGTTGCAGTGACGATGAACTTTAATCCATGCAGGAATAAGTATATTCTCTTATAGTGGTAGAAAAAGTTCACCTCTATTACTTTATCCTGTCAGAATGATATAAAAGAACTTAACGTAAAGTAAATAAAATTACCTTAGTTCCTTTGGATCAAAGACCAACTTGACATCATTGACAATGGTAGGAATGTACTTCAGTGCAGCACCCTAAAAGAAATAGAAGAAAAAGAAACAAGCTCACTTTTGTTGGTTTTGTTAATTTCTTAGCCATTCCATATTATACAATTAATTAGGGTTGCACGATATTGGATTTTTGGCCGATATTCGATATGCCGATATGTTAAAACCTATTTGGCCAATAACCGATACCAATACAGATTTTATTTTTGCTCTCTTGGACCTACTTACAGAAACTACATAGCTTTCTCTGCTGTGGAATTAAAATACGACATTATTCTGTATGGTCTTTGTCAGTTTGGTCTGTTACCAAATTCAGATACCAAAAAGGGGGATGAAAATGATGCAACACTTAACTTGGATTATGTTTAATGTCAAATTTATTCATGACATTTACTCTCTCTAACACAAGGACAACACTCGAACAGTGCAAATTTGTAAATTTTCACAAATCTAAACTCAACCTGTTCACAAGTGAAAAGCACACAATAGTGCTTTAATAGATATGCTTGACAGTTTCTTATTAAAAATTAACTTAAAACAGAAGCCTTTTATATTGGTGAGTTATTTTGATGGAATGTTCGACGTCTGATTTTTAACTTTATTGCTAACATCAGCCGATACCGATATCATGTCGATAATATTGTGCATCCCTACAACTAATGAATGATAAAAAGGCATTTTTGAAGAGCTACACTATCAGTCAAAATTTTCGACTTACTGTGTTGAGTGGTGGTAAAAGTGTATTTTGACAATTGCTAGAGTTTTTAAGTGCCATTTCCAAAGGCATTTTCATGTCGGTGTAAAAATTTCCTTGCAACTTAGTTATTTTAGATACCTATTTAAATCATTGTAACAACTTTTAAGCCTACAGATATTGAGACACAGTAAAAGTAGAATCTCGTTGGGCTGCAACTATTGGCAATTATTTGACAAACGGCATCCACGAGGAAGTTTCCAAAATGCCTTGAAACATTTGCGTTCGACATTTGAGCATCCCAGCATCTTTCTGCCATCACAGTTCATTTTGAAATGATTATAAAGTGGACACTATTATTGCAGGTAAGCGCAACTTTACTGTCTGACAATGTGCATCCCGATCCAAGCTGATCCAGACGAACAAGTAAAAATGAATTAATATCCTGTAAAGCCCTCTGGCTAGCAGAATTAGCAGAAACACATCTCTGCATCCAAAGCCTCCATTTTATTAGAAGGACTTTCAGCTGCAGGACCTCAGGGTGAGTGGACTTTATTTTACCAAATGTCTTCATATCAGTTGTATGGACACTGTCATTTTTCAGCAAAAACTTGAGACGGGCAATGGTCCTAAACCCACTGCAGACGGTGGCAAATATTTAAAATGAAACATCTTTGTTTAGCAACTACCAATAAACTCAAGTATTTTTGCTTATCCAAATTCCTTACACATATGTTGGTGGAAGTGTGCAATGAAATAATGTACAGCGTGGAATGCATTAAACACGGCGGAGGCCTCTGTGTTCAACTGTCCCCTTCTTAAAATACTGTTATTGCTAGTATCACTCAGCTCTCTGTGAATAGCAAGCAGCCATCAGGGGACACTAACAATCAGTCATAGGCCTGTCACGATAACAAATTTTGCTGGTCGATTAATTGTCTCAGAAATTAGTGCGATAAACGATAATATTATTGGAAATTTGACAATAATTAGTAATTGACAATTTTAAGAAGAAATGGTTAATTTTTGCATGTAGTACCTTTTTTGACTACTGGATAGCAGTACGAGACTGAACCAAAGGATGGATAGTGAGGGAGCGAGCAGCGTCTCTTTAAGAAAAATGGGAGGGAGGCCCCTTGATGTGACATGGGCTGTCTCTCATTACTGTTTTTCAGTTCTCAAAATGGCGGACGCTCAGTGTAGTTTGAGCTCTTTAGAATAGCATTTGTCTCACAAAGCTTTTAACCAAAAAAAAAATATATATATATGTATCAGTAAACAAGTTCTCAGCTTCTTTTTGCAGAGAAAAACAACTTTTTAGCTGAAAGCACGGGTTTCAACCATGAATTTTGGAGCGTTGACAAGACGGAGGTTTTTCCCGAGGTCGGCCTGTTAGCTTAGCTCATAGCTTAGCTTCTCAGCTTAGCACACGATTTTGGACGATTAAAATGGATTTGAAAGAGAAACGAGAAAGGGAGGGGCCAGTGAAGAGCACCGGAGTTGAGCCTTTTGTCATCCAGTGTCTTCAGTAGAAAGAGAGACACGAAGAAACGGTAAAGCCAATGAATGAAAATGAGGTTGATTTTCATTTATCATGCGATTAATTTATTTATTGTTTATTATGACAGGCCTAGTCATTAGGCTGATGGTCTTCCTTTATCATGTGAACAGCTAGTTTTAGCTGCCACTGGCAAACTGGTTGATCCACTATGAGAATATATAATTTATAAGACTGAGTTTATTGCAGCTTCTCAGACTGACAAAGTCTTCTGGATAAAAGACAAAACGTTTCAACAAGAAGAATCCGTCCAGAGAACGTGACTTGACTTTGTTGAATTTTTCTACCTGGACTATTGAGCATGCATCAGGATAGCGTGGAATACAGTTTTTACAACCATGATTTGTAAAAACTGGCCATGTAAAATACACTAATAGTCAAAGTGTTAAGTGAGCCTATTTTCTCAGTACAATAAAGTCAAAGTGCATAAACACTGAAACAACTTACAGAGAGTCAATTAATAATGGCAATGATTAACCAGGCTGACACTTGCCACCGTAACTGACTGCTGCTAAATGCCAGCCAAAGGTGGGTTGGCATGTTTGTACAGCAACTGTGCAAATTGGCCTCGATGCCAGTCTGTCTTATAGACGTTGATTAACCATGAAGCAGCCGCAGCTCACAGAATGTACTTATTAAAGTGCACGGTTTATATTTGAAACTTGTCAGAAATAATTGCTGGCATTTAAATGAAGCCGCAAAGGCAGAAAGCAGCGAGATGTTAAGTCTGTGCACATCCAGCAGAAACTAACTTTAGACGGCAACGCTCTCCTCACCACAATAATGGAAAAGAGATAGTCACAGCACCTAAATAAAAATCTGCTCTAATCTATGCTAATCTTATTAGATAATTTTAGAGATTTAATATGCACAACGTAACCCCTTCATCCCTCTCTGCAGGCAAAAAGATGCAAGGGAACGGGATATTTAAAGATTTTTGCTTTAGTTACAAAATCAGACTTTTGTTTTTCTGAAAATTAAAAATCAAACGCTTCTGTTTACCCCCTGAAAAACCAATTTTAGGAACATGTCTTTTTTCATCCGGTTCCCAGCAGCAACTAAACTCCCACCTGTTGTGCAGCAATGTTTTTTAGCTCCAGTTAAAAGCTTCTGTTTGCGTCTCAGAACCACCAGAAGCAGCTGTTTGTATAGATTGATCCACGTTTAGGCGAGCGTGTGCATCAAAGTCTTTACTTTGATGTGTCCACGACAGTCCAGATGTTCATCACGATTATTTGTTTATTTTTCCAGAGAAGTATAATGGGACTGCTCATTAGCCGCCACCTGCCACACGGCTTTCACAGGATTTGTGAAGGAGACCAGGATTCCTTCGTTACGCAGCCGTTCCTCAAGATCAGTTTTTAATTTACTGACAGTAAAGCTAATATCTCACCCAATTACACAGCAGCTGACTCCTAATTGACTTCTGAGCTCCTCGTATGGTTGACTGTGCACGTGGATCTACTGTAGGTGTTCCAAGGTGCAAGCACCCTGTGATTATGTTATCTTTAAAAGCATAGGTATGCAGGAGGCGAGCATGTGCAGGCAAAGCAGAAAGAAGGAATAAAACACACATCTTTGTGTGTTTGTTTCCAAACTGAGGTCATTGAGTTCAGAGTAAATGCATAAAAAAGAATGCATATAGGTGAAAGGAGGAAGGCGGTGAAGTAAATACCTTAAGGAGCAGCTAAAGAGCAGAGTGCCAGAGGAGCGCCGTACATCAGGACAGGCAAGGTCAGAGTGAAACGTAGGAAAAGGAATCAGAGGGACAAACAACAAAAATCAACACACAGCAGATACACATAATCTGAGGATGTAAGAAAGGTCTCCAAGGCTGCACAGAAACCAGAACTTCCTGCTGCACTGGCAAGAGTTGTAAGCATCAACAACTGTGTCTAATTTAAATAAAGTCAATTGCTTCATATAATTCACTCAGCTGTCTGTCTGAAGCTGGCCAGTAAAGACAAACAATGTCAAACAAGTTGCTGACCAACACGGCCTTTATTAAATGTATCTCAACTGATCTCTTGTTGCATTTTTTTTAACAATATCCCAATGTTTTAATGTTGTCCAGTTCTGGTCGAGAAACCTCTCGGTTTATGGATAACGCAGATTATCGCTCATGGGTGTATTAAAATGTGACGTGGGAGCTGATAGCCTGTTTTGGCCAAGTTGAGCTGAAAGTATAAAAAATATTTTGACAGCTGTAAATTAAAAGTAGCTTCTTTTTTTTAACTTTCAGAAACAGAGAAGTTATTTTAATCGTGCCAAAATGGATTTAACAGCGACCTCAACCTCATGAGATAAATAGCCACGATTTGTTTTTGTTTTTTTTTAAAGAGTTTTGGGTGGAAGTTTTTATTTCAAGAGGCCAAGCACATTCAGTCAGTACAAAAATAAATAAATTTAAAAAAAGACACAAGCTCTCATACTGATCCAACTCCCAGAATAAACAAGTATTTAACAGAACGGATATCTTTAAGCCATAAATATTTTGGCACCTAACACTCATTAGGAAGTGTGTTTTGTGCAGATTAAATAGATAACTAAGATAAATATAAAGGAAGCTGTTAGAGACATTTTGTTAATGTTGAACATGAGCTCGTTCTTTTTTTGTGTGTCCAGATTTAGTGCTTGGTAATTTCTTCATCCACTACTGTATTTCCCGCCGTACATGTCACATCGCCATATAAGTCACGTCTATTATGCATCACCACTGGCCACCGGGAAATGTGGCCAAATGTTGTGCCAAAAACCGATTGGTTGCCAAACGGTGGCCACGGGAGTGTGTACTGGAGAACTTTATCAAGAATTTAACAGGATTAACTCAAGATTAAGATTAATTTCACTTAAAAACAATTATTTATTTACTCAAAATTATAACAAATGTGTGTCTCAGTTTAACTTTCCTTAATAAACACACTTTGACAGTCAAATCAGCTGCATTTCAAAAGCTGATAAAATAAACTACTACTTACTACTTGTACTACTATTCCTAATTTGCGGTTTTTCACTTATCACATTTCTTCAGGATATGGATCCCCCGCGATAAACAAGGGACTATTTGTCAGTAAAGGTATGTCTCAGTTGAACTTTTCCTTAATAAATGTGCTTTAATGGTCAAATCAGCTGCATTTCGCCTGAGAAGCGCAAAGAAATGAAGCTGATTTGACATATGCTTCAGGAGTTCCAGAGCGAGACAAAGGTGACTTTGTATGGCAAGCCAAGTGTCTCATTAATAGCCACTTTTACCCATTAATGAGACACTTGGCTTGCCATATTGGTCGAGGGCCCTCTAGCGGCTGAAAATGGTAGTGTTCAATATTTTCCATGTCGGAATGAATGAAATTGTCAGATCTCAACCAAAAATTGTGTTATAAATACAGGAAAAATATATTAGTCATTTCGGCGTATAGGTCGCAGGACTTACAAATTTATGCAAAAAGTTGCGGCTTGCACAGCGAAAAATACAGTACTTTTCAAATGCTTTGATATTCTAAATTTTAGTTTCTGTGCAGCCTCGAAAAGTTACTATAAGAAAAGAAAAAGAGTAAAGAACTGGACAGCAGACTTGGAAAAGATAATAATAAGACAGAGGCAATCGATAAGAAGAAACTCAAATATCGATGTCTAATAAGCTGCAGTAGTAATAATGAAAAAATTATGCATCTCTCCTCACAGAGGATGCATCCAAAACTAATCACAGCAGATTTATTTACTTTTCACACAACAGCAGTTATTTACTATTCATGCCCAAGTAGACATTTTCTGGCACAGTTTGAGCGATAGTTGAGCTTGTGTGGTAATAAGCCTACCTTCACCATGCCAGTGTTCTCTGAATTACTGCTCATCATGTTGTTAAAGGATGTGAAAAGGTTCCTCAAGGACTCCATGAAGTCGGCCTCTCCTTTGTTCTCATAGAGCCTGGGAGGAGATGAAGTAGAGAGTTAGTCTGGCAGAAGATCAGGAGGCCACTGTTTGTTTCATCCCTGTGCAAACAGGTCCACCTGTGCTGGAAATGACAAGAGTTTGATGTTTCCCTGTTAAATCATTAAACACAGTAAGCAGAAAGGCTCATGTGTATGTTATCCACGCAAATATTTTTGGATCAGAACCACAGACATCACTCTTGCTGCCAGCCGGATTAGCATTTCGAACAACATGACAAGACCCCGAAGCTCCTGCCTGTTGTCATGTGGAAGCAAGTGTGTGAAAAATTAATGATCGGTGCTATCGACGCTCCTAGAATACTACTAGAAGAAAAAAAAAAAAAAAAGGTCAGATTAGTTCATTTGCTTCACTTTCTAATCTGTTTGAGGTACAGAATGACTCGTGTTTGTTTTTGCTCATTTAAAGAGCAAATGCTGTTTGATGCCTTTAATAGGAAGCAACTGATCTAAAGAGGAAAACACACTTCAGTTCATTTTAATCTGTACAGAAACATAAATCCAAGACGTAATCATGATCCCTAACAAATTATTTTTTTTTACTTTATTTATTTACAGAAAGCCGATAAAGTTCCACCACCTTATTAATAGTTGGAAAAAGCAACTTTTCTGCCTTGTTATAAACAAGCGGTACACTGAGGTCCCCAGTCGCTGAGGGATTTGAATAGTGAATGTTGGTGGTTTTCAAGATGAGTGATTTTCCTGAACTGGAATTGAACTGGGAATGTAAGTTACCTTTAATGTTTTCAGTGCAAGACATTCAAGTGGGTAGGAGTTTCACTGTATCCACCTTATGGGGGCTCTACTGTAGAAATGATTAGAAAAGTCAGACAGGAGGTAGCAAGCACTGGTTAACTATGGTAGCGGAGCACAAACCACGGTTTATTAGAAAGTGATCCGAATTCAGTTTAGCAGATAAAATGCTGATTTTGTTTCATTTGCATTTATTTAACAACTATAAAGTTTACTAAAATAGCCGTGATGCGTTCAGGTACCTGTTGTGTTGTTAGCGGCTGCGCGAACAACTAGACCAAACTAAATCAGACTCTACAACAACAGTGTTTTGAACGCCGACCTAAAACAAAAAAGGTTCCTGTGAAAAGCGATATAGTGTCCATCTCCTACCCACAGATGAGGAATTAAGAAGAATGGGGCTGAAAAATGTGAACTTGAAGAGACGCTGTATGTGAGCTCATTCCATGTTGTTGACAAACGGCCGACGGAGGAATACCAGCATCCTACTTTGTGTCTGGACTACAATAAACCACCGGAGAAGAGACGCCGGATCCTCAGAAGGATTGAAAACTATGTGATGAGAATATCAGGTCTGATTTCAAGTGTGTGAAGGGCACAGCTTTATAGTATTTGTTCATCTTCAGTTTTATGATTTTCTCTGTAATTAACTCAAGCTCAGTGATGGAGGACTTTAAGGCTTTGACTGGGCATGTCTGCTTTAAGGTAAATAGTATTGTGCCCAACCTCTTAACAAAACACCACTGACCGTATTGCTGTGTAGATACTAATACACTGCAGAGTTTTTCAGGTTGTTCATCGCTTCACTGTCAGAAGCAACCGAGTCAATGGAATGGCTAAATATGCTCATGTATGTACTCTGCAGCCACTGTTTAGTAGGCAGCAGTATGATTATGTCTGTTTGAGCTCTGACAGGTGGTGTTCCTACGTTTTTAAATTAAATCCACAATGCTCAGAGAAAATACATTAGCTCGTACTGTTCGCACATAAACAAATGCCGGTTCTGGTCCACGCCAGAAGTCACACCCATAATTCACGCAAGGCACCATGGGGGGTGAGGAATAAGGTGGATACAAGAAAAAAGGTGGGTCTTTTTTTTTCTTCCTGTTTGTGACAGCAAAGAGTGACCGATTCTGGCAAGTGAAGAGAGCAATTTTATGAACAACCAGGCAAAACGGCTGCGCCGGGGGAGGCCAATAGTTGCCTTGGCCACCCCCACGCATCAGCATGCGCGTGCACGTACCGCCGTAGCAAAAAATATTTAAATAAAGCTGATTTGAACATTTCTAAAGGTAATGTTCAGCTCAGACACACTTCTGCTATAATATCAGCCAACAAATATATATTTTTAGGTGTTTATTTTGCTAAATTTTA
>JAVCKU010000052.1:14944406-14959902 GCA_032273985.1 Hypsolebias coamazonicus | reverse complement strand
GTGATATCAATATCGGTTATCAGCCAAATAAGATTTAACATACAGTAATGGCATATCAGATATTGGTCAAAAATCCAGTATCATGGATACCTATTTTAATTTGGTCAGACTTCCATATTTCTATACAGTACTGTTTTAAATCATAAAGGTTTACTTTTTTTAGTCATGAAAAGACCCTGAACTATAATTTAAGATCAGTATTTGACCGTGATCACTCAGCATACATTGTGTTTGACCTCTTGAAACACCACAAACATGAAAAGTTCATACCTTATAATTATTTGCATAATTTTATACATAATTAAAATGAGAAAACATCACAAAGACTAATTTACTTACCTTAGTAGCATGAACTGTAATTTTGCTGGTAGAGACCAAGATTAGAAGCTAAATTAACAAAACAGCTTAGTTTTTCAGCACTTTGCATGCCATTTACGGTTCTTCTGTATGGATTTGAGTTGCAGCAGATGATCAGCACCATCACTAACAAGCTCCAGACATTCATCAGTCTTTGCTAAATCCTCAATGTTATGTGGGATGAGTTTATCTCCAGTGCCGACTTGTGGATGAGACCCAGTCAGACGGATAGGACACACTACATGAACCAGCTGATATCACAAGCATTGCACTGGGAAGGAGTACGTTAAAAGTCCAAAGCATAATGGAAGAAGATCAGTTCAGAGTTAGATGAATGAAACCTGTCTGATGTGAACCCAACTGAAGACGGATAACCAGAACCAAGTCTGCTGGAAGGATGTTGCTCTAACTCTGATTTCCATGAAAAGTCCACAGAGAGAACTACAAAACTCACTACTATTCTAAAATCATAGAATTAAACCTCAGCAATTGTTAAAATAGTGTAAAAATAAACATATATCTTCTGGAAAATAATGTTTAGATGTCTCCAGACTTCTTGTATTCTTGCAGAACCAACTTTAGAGGAAACCTCACAATTATCCAACGCCAGTTCACTAATAGAAACAGCAGCTGTACTAAAAAAAAAAAAAAAAAAAAAAAACACTTGAGAAAACAAAATGTTCGTCTGCACAGCTGCTCAAGGCCTTTTAATACTGCTCTTTTTATGGGGCTTTGATATGCAATATTCCAAATTAATGTTCAAACTGGGCAGCACAGTTGAGCAGTGGTGAGAGCTGTTGCCTTTCATTAGGAAAGTCGCAGGATTGCCTCCTGGCTTACGGACTTTCTGGGTGGAATTTGCGATTCTCCCTGTTCAATTCAATTCAGTTATGTTTACTGTTCACACTCGTGTTTTTTCCTGGTACTCTGGTTTCCACCCACAGACCCAAAACATGCATATTACGTTCATTGGTAACTTTACATTATCCCTACATGTGAGTGAGAGTGTGAGCGATTGTCTCGTTTGTCTCCATGTGTCTCTGTGATGGAGTTGCGACCTGTCCAAGGTGTACCTTGCCTCTTTCACAGAGACTGATATTCATCAGATGCCTACAACTTAGAAAGGAGAAGTGTTTAAGGAAAATTGATTATTGGATGGATAGATATTCAAACTGCAGAGGAAGAAATAGAGAAAACACATCCAGAGAGTGATTAAAACATCCTGGAAAACTCAAACGCAATCCCCCCAAAATGGAAGAGACAACCTCCACAAAGCAAACAGCGTCCTGAAGGATGAAGCGCACCCTCCTCATCAGTTCTTTTGTTATTCCTATCTGGAAAACACAGGAGAGACCTTAAAGTTTGTACATCCAAGCTGAACAATGACTCCAAGCCAACTCCTTCAGCTATCTTCCAAACCCCACTTCCAGGGCCAGAACCCTATCTAATGTAAACTTCATACTTTTTACTCACAATCAAGAACATTTAGTATTTTATAATATATTTTAATCGTTTTAATTATTTGTCTTTTAATGCTTTTAGTCTGAAGCTTTCATTTATTGAAAGGAGGAGAAATGTGTGTGAACAAGTGCCTCTTGTTTATTAGAGAAGCTCAGTAAATCTATTCTAAATCTCTTTTAGTGCAATGACAATAAAGCTTTTTGAGCCCATGCTTGGAATAGAGGTGTCAAATGATGAATCTGCAGTCACTGTTTTAATCAGCTGCACAGTCTGTTCTGATTTAACAAAATGACAAAAACAATATACTCTACAGCAGAAAAAAATGTGTGTTTAATCAGAATTTTATCAGCCTTTTCTTTTTGCACATTTGATATTATTGCAACAGTCTGTGAGAGGGTGTGTTGCAATCATTGAATTAGCTTCGTAGCAGAAACAAAAGTTCAGGGGTTGACTCTCCTGATGCTTCTTATTTTCTGCTCGCCAACAACGTATCACTTTCCTCATGTAGTGCGTGTTCAGATGTTTCTTGCCAACAGTTCAGTCTGTTTGGACCTGAACTATTTCTGCTTGTACGTATACTTCTGGGTTTTATGACAGCAATTTTTTTCTTTCGCATTATCAACTAATTTGATTTGACCTACATTTAAAAATATTCAAGAGCGTGGCTTAAATACGGTAAATAGGACCTTTCGCTACGCACAGTACATATCAATTGCACTTTGACATATGTAGAAGATTTTAATACAGAACTAGAAAATTTGGGTTTCCTGCAAAAATTATTACAGAAGAACTTGCTGAAAAAAAGCTCAAATTAGCTAAAAACAAAACATGCTGAAATGTAGCTGAAATGAAAGAAAAAGCCTAAATTAGCAGAAGAAAGCGGAAAGAAAACACATTTGTTGAATTAGGCTTGAATAAACAGAAATTAGCACAAAAAAAAAGTGGAGATCAGCTTAAATATAAGCTAAAATTAGCTTAAACAAAAACAACTCAAAAGTAGCCAAAAGGGCAGAAAGAAGCTTAATCTACAAGAAGGAAGTGGAAAAAGCTGAAATGAGCTAAAACAAAATCTGGAATTAGCTGAAAAGGCTAATATTTGCATAAAAACAGCTAAATATTAGCATAAAATGCTGAAACTAGCTGAAAAAAAATGAAAGGAGAATTTTTCCCCTTCTTCTTTCAGTTGCTCCCTTCTTCAGGGGTCGCCACGGCAAAGTAAGTCGCACGAAGACGTGGCAATTATTTTTACACCGGATGCCCTTCCTGACACAACCACAGACCACCGTTCTACCACAGCCCTCTGTATCAAGCAGAAAGCTGCTATCTATCTATCTGAAAATTGCTGAAATTAGCTAAAACATGCTAAAGGGCAGTTGAAAAGAACAAATTTAAATTAGCAGAAGAACGCAGAATGAACACAAGTTTACTCAAGTAGGCTGAAAGAAGCAGACTTGAGCACCAAAATGTGGAAATTATCTGGAAAAAGCTTAAATTAGCAAAAAATAAAATAAAAATAAACTAAAATAAAACAGAAACAAGCTTAAACTACCAGAAGGAAACGGAGAGAGCACATTTTTGCTGAATTAGGCTGAAAAAAGTTGAAATGAGTGCAAAAAATGTGGAATTAACTGAAAGGCTAATGTTAGCATAAAAACAGCTAAATAGTAGCTTAAATAGCATAAAAAGCTGAAACTTGCTGAAATAAGCTGAAAGGAGGATAGCAAGCTGAAATTAGCAGAAAGAAGTTAGAAGAAGCACAAAAATATAGTTAGAAGAAAAGAAGCTGAAGGGATCACAAAACAGCTGAAAGTAGCTGAAAAAGGTTTAAATTTGCACAAGGAAGCTGAAAGAAGCTGAACCAGAACAAAACGTGAAATGAGCAGTAAAAGGTTGTAAAATGAGCTCAACTCATTTCTATGAGGAAAAAATGTCAGAAAAGGCTAAATATTTCAAAAAGCTAAAGTTGCACCAATACTAAAAGTCATAGCACCCTTCTCCTGAAAGAGCTGAACGTTTTGATATATGATTTGTTGAAATAGTTTGAAAACTGCGGGACGAGAACGTATGGAAGAAAAATGCATCACAATAGAGTGAATGCTTCATAAACATTCACACTATTAAGCACAGACTCCTTTGAATACCAAATCCTCTGGATGCCAGCAGCCTCTGCAGACAGGCAACTTAAAATTGAAATTTAATGCCTGCCCTCTATATTTAGAGGGAGTCTGAGTAGGGTAGAAAACTCACACTTCCTTTTTACCCCAGAACAAGGTGCCGTGGGTCTGACTTCACCTGAGCAAGGCCATCTCAGTGAAGCAGAAAGCCCAAGGCCTGTTTTCACTCTAAACCAGGCACTTCCTCCCCACCCATTTGCTGCCAGCCTTATTCAATAAACATGGACTTAATTCACTTTTTTTACTCTTTACTGTAGCTTGTCAGGTGGTCTGTGAAAGTGGCTCTCTGGGAAAGTAGCAGAAAGCAAAACATATACAAGAAAATACGACTCAAAGTCAGATTGGAGCTGTTATTAGTTTGTGGTGTTGAGTGAAATTATTCTGGTTACCTGGCAAAGACTTTTGAATTTGATTGAACTTTTTGAAACATGAACGTTTATCTCACGTGGTCCCATTTTTCTTGCTGTTTTCTCTCTTTTTTATGCTTTTTCAGGCAAACTGCTATTACCACGGAGAGGTGGAGGGTTATATCAACTCAGACGTCAGCCTCAGCACTTGTGCTGGAATTAGGTGAGTTTGTCGTACATGATTTGCCTTCCATGGTAATAATGTTGTTCTAACACGTCACTTATAATCTGCACTGAAGGCCAGGGAGTCTAAAACCTCCCTATGATATTTTTTTTTTTTTTTTTTGGTTGCTGGATGAGCTGATCAGTTTTATTTGAATTGAGTCTCAAATGAGTTGAATTTCACAGCTGTCAGGTTCAAGTCGGCTGGTTGTGCCTCTCTCTTTATGCGGCATAAAAGAAGTCTCACAGGTAAAAATCATGTAAAGTCAAATGATTGTGCCTGCTTTAAGCACAGCACCACACTAGCCAACTGTTTTACCAAACATCTATCACACATACACATCAACTTTCTGTTTAGATTTCAGTTTACAGGGTTGCGTTTTCTATTTCCCCCTTTTTTAAATTAGGTTAAAAGTCTATGCATCCATCAGAAGTCATTAAAAAAGACCTAAATCAAGAAGATTGTATATTTTTTATATCCACAATTATCCAGTATTACATTTCTGGGTAATATAGGTCAGTATAAGACCTTTGCTTGCAGTATCTGGTGTGACGCCCAGATACAGTAACAGCTGTAACTAAACAACTCCAGGATCAGTTTTGGTTCCTGAAAATGAGGCACTTACTTCAGGTCCATTTCTGTTAAATCATTTTTTTTTCAACTACTGAAACTAAATAAAGTCAGTATTTTCTGCCAGTATATTTTTTAGAATGTGTAATGTGCGTAGTGTTAGTGTTGTTCAATGACTTCAGCATTGTGACAGTATCACCACAATGTTACACAGATAGGTGAAAGTTCATTAAACTTTCTACCAGTAGATTTAATCACTGTCATTTTGTGACATAATAACAATAATATGACTCATGATCGTTCAAAGCAGTGGTTCCCAACTCTGGTCCTTGAGGAACACCATCCTGCATGTTTTGCTTGTTGCCCTGATTTGACTCACCTGATTTGAATAAAAGGGTGATTAACATGCTTCTGCAGAAGTTCAAGTAATTAAATCACTGAATCAGGCGTGTTGGAGCAGGAAACAACTGAAACATGCAGGATGGCGTTCCTCAGGGCACAGGGTTGGGAACCACTGGTTCAGAGGAACAGGGCAAAGATAGTGGCATGGCAGAAGAAGCTCCAGCTGCTGCGCCAACTAAAGTCCCAGCCAAAGCCCCAAGGAAGATGTCGGCCCCCAGAAGCAAAGAAGGAAGGATGCAATCTCCCGAAGCTCATCGTGGCCGCCGTGGCCGACTGCAAGGAGCGGAAGGGAGTTTCTCTGACGCTCAAGAAGGTGCTGGCTGGGAAAGGAGTGGACGTAAACAACGCCAACAAACACATCCACACCCCCGTCACCAAGCTGGTAACCAATGGCACCCTGAGCTAGACTAAAGGCACCGGCGCCTCCAGATACTTCAAGCTCGCCAAGAAGGAGCCTGCAGCCACCAAACCGGCCAAGGTGGTGGTGAAGAAGATAGTTCCTGCCAAAACCAAGAAGCCTGCTGCCAAGAAGACCATGACAGCCAAGAAACCCACTGCTAAGAAGCCAAAGGCAGTAAAGAAAAAAGTCCCCCAAGAAGGCACTGGCAAAGAAGGCTGTCAAGAAGGTGACCAAGAGCCCTAAGAAGGTCACTCCTAAGAAGCCACAGGCCGCCAAGAAGTCTGCAGTCAAGAAAACTGACGCTAATCCGTGCAGCCAAGAAGACCAAGAAGTAAAGCTGAGCTTCAAGAGCTCTTCATCCCACAATAATAATAAAAATAACAATAATAATGATAATAATGATCATAATCATGAGTGATTTTTCCACTTAGAAGATTCTGAGTTTATTTGTGACCTCACGTCTCTCTTGTAAACGAGTCCCCGTGACTCAATGAGACTAACCTGTATAAAGAAAGGTTGAATGTCCTAAGGTTTTACGTACCTACAAAGTACCTGGGGTGGGTAACAGCAGCCTTTTATTTACTCCAGTCATGCGTAGTTTGTCTGAACGTGGCTTCCTGGAGTCTAAACTCCTTAGAGAGAGTTATGCAACTGTTTCCAGGCTGACGGGCTCAAAAACTCTTTTTAAGTGGGGTCTTTGTGCGTCAAAGTATTTTGACCTTATGTTTTGATGATCACGCTTTTATGTATATTTGCGTTTTAAGTAGCAATCAAACTTTTGCCACTCAATTTGGCAACATCAATTTTTTTTAATGACTAAAACATCTTATAGTCCATTTATTTGTGATTCTTAAAACTACCTTTTAGACAATGTATGAAAAGCTGAGTAATATTTCTGCAAAAGTGCAGAGAAAAATCAAAAACATAATAGAAGTCGTCAGGAAATATTTTGCAACAAAAGTTAGCAGAGATTTCTGTCTTTTTATGCAGCTGAAAATAACATATTGTGAGGTTTTAGACAAGTGAGGAGTTTCCGTGTTGGAAATGCTTTATTTGCAGATGTCAAACAGGAGAAATGATTGCAGCAGTATCATTGGGCACCATCCAAAATGTTTTCATAAATCAGCCAAAAATCCAAACCCTGTAGAGTGATTTAGCAGACCGAGTATGAACTGCTGGTCATAACATTTATTTATTTGTTTCAGTTTCTCTGAAACCTGTCTGCGCGGTGACAGATCAATAAAACGTTTTTGACAGCGCATTGCTTGACCCCATCGCCGACACAAACGTTTCCTGGTTTGGGTTGGCTGCTCTCAAACTTGTGATGGTTACTTAGTAGGAGTTCATGTGGTTTGAGCATTGCGCAATCGTTTATAGAAATCCACAGAGTTGTAGGCTGCAGCTGTGACATGAAATTAGTTAAGTAGCCAAATTATCACCAAACATACTGAAATTTCTGGACTATAAGCCGCTACGTTTTCCACACACTTTGAACACCGTGGCTTATACACTGCTTCAACTGTATTTATTTATTTTATTTTTTTTTTTTTTACCAGTCATGTTGCAGGCACTGTTCAGGAAAAAAACAAACATTTACTGTACATATTTGTATGTTCCCGGTATATATTTAATTAATTATTTTTTTTTTTTAATCTGTGCAAACCCAAGGCTTATATATGTACAAAATTATATTTTTTTTCGTGGGCGTGGCTTATATTCAGGTGCGCTCAATAATCTGGAAATTACGGTAGTAATTATGAAAGACGATCATCTATTGCCAAGTAAAAAGAACTGAATCTTTCATTATTACCATATTATATTGATGAATGTCAAAGTTCTTGCTCAATAATCCAAGTAAATAAATTCAACAAAGTTCAGTCAGGTCTTCTGGACAGTTTCTTTTTTTTGTTGAGTCGTTTCATCCTTCATCCAAGGGACTTCATCAGTCTGCGGAGCCACAACAAACTCATTCCCACGAGCAGCACACTCACATAGTGGATCAACCAGTTTGCTAGTGATAAGATGGTTTCTGGAGCCTGCCCTCTCCTCCGTCGACTCCTCTGAAGCAGCCATAGCCAAAGTGGTTCAAAACATCAAAGTTCATGCTCAATAATCCAGATTCAGCCACCTGATGAAGTTCTTTGGATGAAGGATGAAACGTCTCAACGAAAAAAGAAAATGTCCAGGTGACCTGACTAAACTTTGTTGGATATTAATGAATGATTTCACTCATAGTCTTTATATAGAATGGCAAACAAGATATATTTATATATTTTAAGCGCAGTAGAACTAAACAAATCTGCTTCAACTCAATTCAGACTTTTTTTACAGGCTGAATTTGCCCTTCAGTGTTTGCAGCCAGATGTTTTAAATCCTCTTGATGGTTTTGTTGGTGGTTGCAGTTCTGTTTGCAACTTGGGACAGCAGCATCACAGTCAAGGACAAAAACGGCTTACTTTTGATTTGGGAGCTGCGCTTAAGCCCCTTAAAACTGATAGTAGAAAATAGCATCCCGAGCTGCTTAAGATAATCAACACACAATGCCCTCTGCACAAAATACATGTAATGATGAAGCATAATCAGTCAGAGGGGTTTTCTGCTCCACAGCAAAAATGTCCAAGACAGGAGGTCATTTTGACTTTGCCCAGATATAATTTATGTGAAATATTTTTTCTTGTATTGTATAATTTCTTCTTAGCTTATAGAAGTCCTTCTTGTTTTTTTGTTTTATTTCATCTCAGTCTAATGTGTTTTAAATCTTTTTGCCTGATCCTTTTCTTCCTGCAGGGGTTTCGTGTCTCTTGGAGGCAGGTCCTACATGCTGGAACCGTGCACCAGTTGCTCTAATGGGACTCACTGGATCTACTCAGCAGAACACCTCAGTTTTGTTTCCGGAACCTGTGGCCACGATTTCAACATATCCTACCCCCCTGCGCTCACAGACAGCAGCCCGTTCAAGGCCTTCCGCTCAAGAGTAAGGACTTTTTTTTTTTTAAACTGTCTGTTCTTTACCTTGTTTTTTTTATGGGAGAAATGTGGAAGTTGACAGATGAGGAATCACACCAAACTCAGTTTACAGGCTGCGCCCCTTTAAGTGACCATACGGTAAAAAAGATTTCCTACTAGTTATTTTATTTTAAATAATATATTGCAGTGGAAAAATAGCTCAAGGACAATTTTAACTCTAAATAATCTAGATTTGTTTTTTAGTTTGTGCCAAGGACAATTTTCAAGCAGATTTCCCCAACAGTTTCACTCAATAGCACGTTAGGACTCCTTGTATTTTGTGCATTTAAAACACCATCACCCTCTAGCCCTTTAGAAAAAGACCATTTGTCATGCTGATATAAATAAATGGCCTACTATATATTTTAGAGGCCGCTACTTGTTGAATTATTCACTCATTCCCTCCATGTGAAGCATCCATTAGTGTCCTGAACGTATGGAGAGCGGCAGTTGTTAAACGCCTGAGCAAAAAAACACGTCGGCTATTAAACGGCTCCATTTGCTCTCGCCGTGAAGTAAGACTGAAGACTCCTTCAGGTCCAGTCCAAACAGAATTCAACCTGTCACTTTAAAGAAACCATTTCTTGTTTCACTTCCTTCACTCAAACCCTTGCGTCATGGAGCATGAGAGATAGATCGTTTGAGCCACATCCTTATGAAGCTTCAAATCAGAGAACAAGGTTTTATAAATAATGAGCAGTGATAAGTGGAAAACACAGAATTTAGTGATTTTTATCTTAGATCTATAAAACAAGATGAGTTCACACAAACATGACTGATTTACCCAAGTTATTGCTCAAATCCAGGTAAAAATCCAACAATGTTCAATCAGGTCATCTGGACCTTTTTTGGGGGTGGAGGGTATTGCTGAAACCTTTCGTCCTTTATCCAAAGGACTTCTTCAGTCTGAGGAGCCACCAAACAAACTGATTCCAACAAAGAGCATACTCCGTAGTGGGGAAAAAAAACAGTTTGCTGGTGCTAAGATGGCTTCTGGGGCCCGCCCTCTCCCCTGTCAGCTCCTCTGGGGCAGTCGTACCAAAGTGGTTCAAAACACCAAAGTTCATGCTCAATAATCCAGGTAAATATCCAACAGTAGCTGTGTTTACATGGACGTAAGTTATCAGATTAAACAGCCGTTCGCAATAAAGATTTATCATGTAAATGCCCTATTTGGATTATTCTGAGCTGATTCAGCTCGATCTGAATGAATTTGTAAAACTAATGAGAGGGATGGTTTATGCAGATTCATAATCCGAACAGTGTGCATCTAAACACTTAATTTGATTGTTTTATTCCAATCGTGGAAAACTGACCTGACTGCACATGTGCAACCTATGTCAACCTCACGTACTGTATTTCTGCCTGGCTAGATGTTAATATGTTGGGGAAGCAAAACTGGTCAGTGAGTGACAACATTTCTACTAGAAACTTTGAAAGAGCTCAAAATAATCTGTATTACCTGTAGCTCAATCAGGGAGAGCAGTCACGTCTCCTCCATCATTAAAACCTGGCGCGGGTCCATTTTGGGTTCCCAGGTTTGTTTACATTCATCATGGAAGTAGAACTTCTTCTGGGGTTTTTTAAGGAAAGTTGACCACTTTGCTCATGTCAGTTCTATTCAGAATAAAAGCCCGCTGCATGTGAACGCTCATCGTGAACGGACTGTGCCCATGTAAACAATACATTTGTATTATTTAATCCAAATACATTTCAATCCAATCAAAGAATTTTGCGCATGTAAGCATAGCTAATGTTCAGTCAGGTTATCTGGGTGGTTTCTTTTTTTGCTGAGACGTTTCGTCCTTCATCCAAAGGACTTTTTCAATCTGAGGAGCCACCAAACAGATTCTTATTGAGAGGGCAGACCCTGGTGGCCATCTTAGCACCAGTGAACTGTTTTTTCCACTATAGAGTATGCTGTTTGTGGGAATCAGTTTGTTTGGTGGCTCCTCAGGTGAAGTCCTTTGGATGAAACGTCTCAGCAAAAATAGAAACCGTCCAGATAACCTGGCAAAACATTGTTTGATGACTGCTTTACTCAAACAGCAATAAAGGTATGTGGGGTAAAAGATGAAGCAGCTGCTCAAGGACGTCTGAGGAGGTAAACATGATCATGATGCAGATTAAATACACGGGGCTTTCCAATGATTCGACAGTTTTTTGTTTTTGGCTGTCATTTCTGGGTGCGTTGATGTCAGTATGGGAAATGGACTAAACATATGAGTTTGCTGGCTAAAAATATTGTGGTTTTTCCCACATTTTATTTATTTAGTCATTCAGCAATTGAGATTTTTATGTTTTGATTTCTGTTGGTGATTAAAGTGCTGGCTCTAGTTGCAGATGTTCTTAGTTGTAAGAGGCCTGAAAAAATTAGGACGAGTCTTGACAACAGCACAAAGCGGAAGTCATCACACAACTGAATACATTTTAAAAGTAAACCTGATTTAGAACGGCTGGTACAGAGATTTAACAGTTAGTGAACACAAAAATGGCTATAACTCAATCAGTTATACAGAGAGCTAAAATTGATGTGGTAGTTGTTGAGATTAATTCTTTACACATACTTTAAGCGCTAAAAGATGGTACATCTTTGTTCAAAACTTTACTATAAACTATAATCTTTGCGATTAACTGTGAATAAAAGTATAAAAATAAAAAAATTTCAAAATGATTTAAACCTGTTTAATTTTCACAGTTTGAATGAAATAAGAAAATGAGATTTATTACTTATTACTTGTGATTTATACCAAATCACAGACGATTCTGTTGGTGTTATTGTAGATGATCTCCACAACACCTGCTCCAGATTCGCATCAAATGCCCAAAATATGGACACAGACTGTAAATCTGTGAACATGATTTTTTTTTTTTTTTTTAACTGTGGGGAACAAATTCTGAAAACTTTGCATTAAGTCTGTTCATAAGTCTTTGTGGCCTCCAAAATATGCATTCTTTGACAATTAAAGCTCCAGTTTGGAAGAGCATCTTTGGTAAGATTTAGGATTATATTCTCTAAGAAATTCTATTTGTTGGGCTAAAGAATGCAACTCTGGTTTAGTTAGCTTGTTGCTAACTCTGCAATGAACCAAGCTCACTCTTTAGGCTGCACCATCTATTTTGTTTTTTTAAGAACAGATGTACTTTCTGCTTACTGTCAACCCATTATTCATGTGTGTCTCTTCTCCAGCTTCCTAGAAGCTTGCTTATCACCACAGGGTGCGTTTAGAGTATACTTGCCCATCCAGGTTTATCTATGAATGAGGTAGATAAGAGCGGAGAGCTGCCAGGCCAATATGGATAAAGAAAATCGTGTTGAAAGTGCGCCGTGGTGTGAAGGCAGAACCGTCAGTCAGCAGAGCGATGTAGGATCCACAAGCGTGCGAGTAGAGAGTGTGGGCTTGTGTGTGTTTGTGCAGGTGAAACAGACTTAACTCAACATGCGCCGAAAGTGAGCTACTGTCCAACACAGCATGAGACAATCATAAAAATGTTTCTTATAAAGGGGCCATGTTTTACTGTCCTGTGCAGAGCAGGCAAATATATACACCAGAAGCATTTAGAAATAAAGAAAAGCTTCAATGTGAGTCTAATATCGTTCTTTTGTAAAATTGTAAATCAACAGATATTAGTATTTCACATTCTGCTGAATTTTCGGATAGAAAAAAGAAGTGTGAAATTATTACAATGGGGCAATGTTAGTCAGAAGCAGTGATTTATTAGTTAATAAGCTGTTTCCTGTGCAGTGTTGTGTGACCTCAGCAGTCCTTACTGGGTCAAACAGAGGCTAACTGATAGCTTTGTTCTGACTCTCTTTTGTGCTTCATTTTCTATGACTAGCAGGAGAAAAGCTATATAGAGTGGCCACCTGATGAAGTTAGACTGTCCTTCTGTGTGTCCTCGTTTGTCCCTGTTTTTTTTTTTTTCCCCTCAAACCTATTGTTCATTCCCGTGTCTGTATCGCCCACTTCCACCTTTCCCCAAAAATGAAATTTCCTTGCACTGTCTTCCAGCATAAACGCCATCTCCAGACAACAACCAAGTACGTGGAGCTTATCATTGTTGCTGACAACAGAGAGGTAAGCAGAGGTTGCAGCCTCTTCAGCTCTTGTGCAGACTCCCTGAAGAAACAGCCCCTGAGGTCACGCTCTAAATGACCTTTTTCCCATGAGGCATGGATAGGACAGATCCATTATGGCCATGTTGTCACTGATGTGTCACTGGCTCATCCGTTTTGCTCTTCGGCACCTTCTACATAGCAGTACGACTCAGAAATGAGTCTTTAAATGGTCTTAAGCTTAAATGTTCAACTTAACTTAAAGAGAGGCGAGCGTTTCTCAGAAGCATGAACAGCAACATATAATTTTTAAGCAAAAAAAATAAATGTCACATATAACTTGATCAACTATAATTATAACTAGATAACTTAAATTTGTTTAACACTTAATTGAAAATGTAAAAACAAGCTGAATAAAAGCTAAATTTAGCAGAAAAAGGCTAAATTAAAAGGAACAAAACAGTAATTAAATGCTATTTGTAGAAAAACAGTATGCTAAAGTGAACAAAGCAGTAGTTAAAGCTATAAATAGAAAAACCATCAGTAAGCAAAACAGTAGCTGAAAGCTAAGTGTTTGCTGTAGCTGAAGTGATCAACGCCATAACTAAAAGGTGAAACTACGGTAGCTAAAATGAGCAAAACGGTAGCTAAAGCCAAAATTTACTAAATCACAGCTAAAAGTTAATTTGAACTAAATTGTAGCTACAATTTGAAAAACTGTAGCTAAAAGCTTAAAAGAGCAAAACCATAGCTAAACGCTTAAAGGAACATAAGAGCAAAAAGGATGCTGAAGCAGATTACGCACTGCACCATATTTTTTTAAGAAATTGCTCACAATATATTTCAATGAGAATTTTATTTTTGTAAAAAAAAAAAAAAAAAAGTTTAAAAAGTACAAAGGTTGCTAAATATAATATCACAGCTCACTTTTCTTAATTGAACCTAACATTTTTATATAGAAAATGTTATAATAGCTTAAAGTTTACGGACATATGTTGAGCAGAAAAAATGTATAAAAGAAAGTACAGCAGGTAAAGACCGTGCTGACTCAGCAGAACACTATAAAAGATCCCAAAGTCATCTTTTTTACTTAAAAGAAGCTCTTTGGTAAGTGCAGCAGAAGCATTAGCTGGATTAACACAAGAACTTTAGTGCAGCACAAAGCTCAGCGTGAACAACGTTCTGATCTGTGCAGGCTATTTTATTCATTTATTTATTTTTGTGTGTGTGAGCATAGTAAAGGTTCAAGAGCTCTTTCCGCCCCTTTCATGTTTTATTCTGTTTGCATGTGCCGTTCAGTTTCAGAAGCAAGGTAAAGACATGGAGAAGGTCAAACAGCGACTGGCTGAGATCGCCAATTATGTGGACAAGGTAACAATCGAAGGGAACTAGTGAACGCGGGCTTGCAATGTGATTTATTAGAGGTCGCACCAAGCCGAGTGAGAATTATGCCACCTGTGAGCAGAAGCTGATTGGATTATGAATGGACGATCCATTTCAAAGCTCAGCTGAGACATCTAAAGAGTGTTTGTGGAATAAAACAAAAACAGAAATAATTTATTCTTAGTAGGAAGTTTTAGTTTGAAGGAGCTCAGAGTTCCTAGTTATTTCATGTAGCAATTTTTACAAAATTTGGGAAATGAGACTGATCATACACTGTAACCTGAAGCCACATGTCTCCCCCATCATCTTTCTCCTACCCTCAGTTCTACAGGGCTTTGAATATCCGAGTGGCACTGGTGGGGCTCGAGGTTTGGAGTGACGCTGACAAGTGTCCCATTACCCAGGACCCTTTCACCACCTTGCATGAGTTTTTAGACTGGAGGAAAGTCAAATTATTACCTCAGAAGCCACATGACAACGCCCAGCTAATCAGGTAACTTATTTAAACCAGCATATATCACTTGTTTGGTTCTTTTTAAGAACAAAATTAAAGCACTTTGGGTGGTATTTCACAGTGTGCTTTATTTATATTCTTAAAATATATATGTAAAAATGATAGACGTGGTGTCACCCAGTTGGTTTTGGCAATAGTTTTCTGAAATCATGACATGGTTAGGTTAACATCAATAGAAAACATCTGATTCTTGTTACAGTAGCAACTTATTTATCACAGTGTAACCACAACTTCTAAAAAAAAAAAAAACTCTTCTAGAGAATCTCTCTCAAAACTTGACAAATTTATTTCCCAACCAGTAAAGTAAAAAAAAAAAATACTCATCAAAACTCTCATGTAAGTTTGCTTTAGTTGAGAAATTGAATTTGGATTTCTAGATGAGATTAGACAGATGCTTGGAAAACAGCCTTTGTTCTTCCTTTGCTGATGGGAGGTGACCCCACCTCACTGAACAACTACCGACCAATCTCTAAACTCTGCATTTTAGCCAAAGTTCTAGAAAAACAAACTCTCAAATCAAAAATGACCTGGACTCATTTAACATCTTACCTCTCCATCAATCTGGTTTCAGGAAACAACACAGCACAACAACTGCTTCACTG
>JAVCKU010000052.1:14926907-14937924 GCA_032273985.1 Hypsolebias coamazonicus | reverse complement strand
TATCAACTGAAGTTATTGAAGTTCTATGATTTGGTAGATTATAATATTTTATCAGTTATGTATAGGGCTCAGAATAATGCATTATCTTTAAATATCCAAATGCATTTTGTTAAAAGACAAAGTTGTTATAATCTTAAAGGGACAGAGATACTGTATTTGTAAAACCCAAGTTCAGAACTAGTTTTAAGGGACGGTCTATCTCAATCCAAGGAATTGAATTATGGAATGGTTTGGAGAGTGAAGTTAAAAATGTCACGTCACTGTGTACATTTAAGAAAATTATCAAAACTGAATTGTTAAAAAATATATATATATGAAGTACCTTAATATGTATTGTATTAGTTAGAAAATTAGAAAGAGTTATTCATTTTGTTCTGTTACTGGAAGAATATTATTGTTTGAACTGATTGTTTGAAAAAAGGGGCAGATATAATAAGATTTTTTTCTTCTGCTATCTTTCTTTTTTTTACATTTTGTATGTTATCATTTATGGGATTGTTTGGTATTGTAGTTTTAAAAAAAATGAACAAATAAAATAAACAAACAGCTGAAATCACCTGAATATTGCCCCGCAGTTAAACAAATAAAA
This sequence comes from Hypsolebias coamazonicus, assembly GCA_032273985.1. Classification (NCBI taxonomy): domain Eukaryota; kingdom Metazoa; phylum Chordata; class Actinopteri; order Cyprinodontiformes; family Rivulidae; genus Hypsolebias; species Hypsolebias coamazonicus. The sequence continues at coordinate 14,937,335 of JAVCKU010000052.1, read as the reverse complement.
AATAAATAAATAAAAAAAAATAATAAAAAGTGGTTGCCAAGATTTTATGTTCAAGTAATCAAGTCTTTTTTAATCACAGTGTGATCATACTGGGCCTAAAACAGTTTTAACAAACTAATTATCAGATTTTTTTAAAATCTTTAGCAACACTCACCTGCATTTTATTTAGAAAATAAATTCTATGTTTTATTCAACAGGAAAAAAATGGTTTTATTTCTCCTACTTTCACAAGCATGACTGGTTGTCATGGCTTCATGGACTGAAGATAAATAGGTCTGGTTTCTCCTTATTAAACTGTAGTGGGGTGTTGTTTATTGGAGGTTTAGTGAGGGAACACTCAAACTGCAAGCTGTTCCTGAAACAGCAGCACATCTGCAACGAGCCCCTCTCCATTCCCCTGATAGCCCTAAACAAGAACAGACCGGTGATTGTTATCATCTGAAATCATTTCCCCTAATAGCCCACCAAAAATACTTTTCATAGCCTCTTCAAGGGCACAAAGATACATATATCCATGAGAAATGTGCTTTTTTATAAAAACTAAAGCAGGAACTTCATGTTGGTTTCTATCACAACATGCTGCTGCCGATTTTGGCCAGGTCTCTCTTGAAAAATATATTTTTAAGCTCAATGAGATCTACCTGGTTAAAGAAAGGTTTATTAATAGTACCATAATAATAAAATGCTCCTTCTCACCATGTAGCTTGGACCAACAGTAAATCTGGCCTCACTAGATTTGACAATTCAGCTGGAGGACTTTCATTTCAGGAGCTTAATTCACCTCCATGCACGGTTTCAGATCCAAGCCTGGTGGTATGAGGTTAGATGTTGGGTATGACTCGACGGGCCAAAATGTTGGATAAAATAATTATCCTTTTATCATCTACTTAAATGAAGTAGCTCACAAACAACGATAAGAGAAGATTTTTCAACTCAGTTTACTTGCAAGGACGGAGGACGGGCTTTCACAGGTGTACAAGGTTCCATGAGTCTCGTCAGTGTCAATCAACAGAGGCGAGGTCAAGAAGACCTCGGCTTTTCAGCTTAAAACTCGGAGAAGGCCTTGGAGGTAATCAGGTGCCCCCCGGGCACTCTGAGGAGACAATTCACACACATGAAATTAACATTAGCTACTGTTAGACATCCATAACCTTTACCTAAATTATTTTGACACCCTTCTCCATGCTTGATATTTCTTATGCTATGGGTTCTTCAATAGTGGGCTTGGAGTTTGTTAGTTCTGAAATGAAGGAACCTTTTTGTTCCAATGAAGAAACTTAGTCTCCAGCAGCCATTTTAGTGGTGGGAACTGATGAATGGCATTTCCAAGGGTCTTCAAAATGTCTCCAAATGTTCACAGATGTTATCAGTTGTGCAACAAATCTTTATTTAAACCAATCAAAGTACCGGTAGTTATGGGCATATAGCCATTCCCAAGCTCTTCTCAGTTTAGCTTCTGCAATTCTAGAGCACTTGAGCTGTTGCCCTTTACCACATGGATGCTTTCTTTGTGACAAAACACTTGAGGCTGCCGCTCCAAATGTCCAGGTGTATTTAGGTTTGGCAGGGTTGAGAATCATGAACTGATTGAAAGGCAGGAGCTGAACTGAGGAGAGTGAACAATGGCACAAGGAACACAGGGGCGTTGGAAAAGAAATACATAAGTGAGTAAATCACACACAGATCACAAAATGCTCATAAACCTAATAAGATTCAAGAGATCATCATTTGTCCACTAATTTGTTTCTATAGTGAGATATGTAATTTAATCGTAGTGGAGATCTGATGATATCTTTTCTGTTACACATAACTTTGGGTGAAGATCGTCAGATTTTACGGGACTCTAGCTTTAGGAGTTCATCCTTTCTGGAACAGAACCCCATTCTTGCTGAGCTCTTTCTCCATTAACATTTGGGAAACAAAACTGGTGACTATTTTAAAGAATTGCCCTAAAAATGTGTCATAAAAGGCTAGTGTTGATGAACCCAGTGGTGCATGCAGGCAGGCAAGGACTCAAGATGTATATATAAAATAAAGAACTTATTAACAAAACAAAGAGCTGACAGGGAAGCAAAACAAACATAGAAGGATAAGGATGTACTCACGAAACAGATAGGTCATCACCAGTGGACAGAAGACAATGCCAGGACAAAGACTAACACAGAGACACAGACTTATATACAGGAAACACCAATTAGACAAAGTGAAGGCACCTGTGAGTAATCGCAGTTGCCAAAGAAAGAGACAAGAGATGCAAGGCATAAACAAGATGGGGCTAGATACTAAAGAAACCAAAACCCTATAAAGATAGAAATAGAGGATCAGGGGAACGCAGACATAAACACAACACCAGGGACAAAACCACTACTCTTACAAAATGGCAGGGATGATATGAAAATGTAAGGATTACAATAGGGGATGTAAGTTGCATTGTGGAAAAATCATAAAACACAGACTGAATAGAGTTGGTTTCCAGGCTCATAAAAATTACTATTGAACCGTCTTCTGAATTTGTGCCAAAAAAAGTTAAGGTTTTGTTTTATTAAGTATACTTCATAATTTGAATCACTTTATTTAATTTTTAATGATATACTTCATGTTCTATGTATATAATTATTTAAAAATTGAGATAGAGTTTTTAACCAGAAGATGGGACAGTAAAATCTCTTCTTCCAGCATGTCCAAGGCATAACAATACACTTTAAATTATTACAGCCTAATGAGTCATACATGCTGAGCTGTCAGTGAACTGATGATTAATCTAAAATCACAGAATGTCAGTTCAAGGAACTGAATTAAAATGTATCTCATGCCTGCAGTAAAACAGCATCTCACTGGTTCTCATTCCTTGTTTAATTAGATCTGCAGGGAAATCAGTGTGAAAATGCTTTTCACTACCTACAATGTAGGCCAGACTTCCAGATACAGAAGGCCAACAACAGATAATATCACCCAGTGTTCAGAATACACGGCGGAACAGATGTAAAGTGAAGCAACAGTATATTTATCGTAGTCACATTTATCAAATTTAGTTTGACATAATTTTACATTTGAAACAGATCAATTTCTTTCATTGTGCAATAAACTTTAAGAAAAAGTGTTTGTGTGATCCATTTGTCTTCCGTATGTTTTTCTGTATCTTTCTCGTTTCACAGTTTTTGCACCGTTTCAACAAATCATATATCAAAACATTTAGCTCTTTCAGAATCAAAATCAGAATAAGCTTTATTATCATTGTACCAGGATACAGTGAAATTATTTTTTTTCCGGAGAATGACTTTGGTACTTTGGACTTTATATGACTTTTGGTATTGGTTCAACTTTAGCTTTTTGAAATATTTAGTTTTTCTGCCACTTCTTTCCTCAGAAAATGAACTGAGCTAATTTTATTTACATCCTTCAGATCTTTGGATGTGTTTACAACCTTTTACTGCTCCTGTCACATTTTGTTCTGGTTCAGTTTCTTTCAGCTTCCTTATGCAAACTTAAACTTTTTTTCAGCTACTTTCAGATAATTTCAGCTGGGTTTCTTTCTGCTGTTTTGTGCTCCTTTCAGATTATTTCTGCTAACTACAACATTTTTGTGCTTCCTCTAACTTCTTTCTTCTACTTTCAGCTTGTTATGCTCCTTTCAGCTTATTTCTGCAAGTTTCATCTTTTTTTCTGCTATTTCAACAACTATTTAGACATTTTATGCCAATTCTAGCCTTTTCAGCTATTTCCACATTTTTGCACTCATTTCAACTTTTTCTGGTAATTTAAGCATCTTTATACATTTTAGCTACTGTACTTACTATTCAGCTGTTTTTTGCAAAATTTTGCTTGTTCCACATCATTTCTACTTTTTTGGTGCTCATTTCTGCTTCTTTCAGCCTAATTTAGCACATTTGTGATCTCTCCACTTTCTTCTGGTAATTTAAGCTTCTTTCTCCTTCTTTAGCTACTATTCACCTTTTTTTTTTTTTTCTCCAAATTTCTGCCTTTTTTTTCATCTTCCACTTTTTATGCTCATTTCTGGCAAACATGGTCTTTATGCTTGCTTGTGTCATTTTAAGCTTGCTTTTCAGCTACCTAGTTAGCATTTTTTGCTAATTTTAGCTGTTTTTCAGCTAGTTCTAATGCACTAAGCATTCACACTGCATTTGTGCAGGAAATGTAATTTCTCTAGTTACATTGTGTATTCTCTCAAAAATGCTCCAAAATTAGATATCAAGGTCAAGGTGTCTTTATTGTCATTCACATCACATGTAATTCATGAGGTGGAACAAAACTATGTGCACAGGGTCTCAGTTACATCCAACAAAAATACAAATTGTAAAGAAAACCATTAATAAGGTCTAAGATATGAACAAAGAAATACGCTAAACTAATAATATACTAAGCACTAATAGTACAAAACAATGCGCCAAACAGCAGCATATGAGAACTTCCTGCCCACTAATTTTATGTTAAAGTATTAAGGCTTAAAAGTGTTATAACCAAAAATAAAGCGGGTGACTTTTGTCTTACAATCTACAAAAACATAAAACAATAGTTAGTTTTTGTGTGAGTGTCATGTTTGTGAAGGCATTTATTATCATTTTTTAATCACATTTGTACCACCACTAGACAGCGTTTTGCATAATCTTTTCATCACCCCAGGTTAAGGTCACAAATCAAGGTCAAAGTTAAAACTAGGTCGGTGCTTGTTCTGGCCATTGTTATGTATTGCTGTATAATGGTTTTTCGGTGGGTGCATAACGTGCAGTGTTTAATATAGATTTGAGATTTATTGCTAAATTTGTTTTACCTATCATATATTTATCCATAGAGATACACTGTGTCACTGATTCAATTTAACAGGAACATCTCACTGAAAATTCTACACATCTACATACACTAATTGTTCAAAACATTTAAGAGTTTGTTTCTGAATTGTCAGATATTGTATTTTTACAAACTATAATACGTTTTAAATACAACATTAAATTGGTTGCCATGATAATTTATAAGCTCTTTAGCTTCGTCACAGTGTGAGACAGATCACTGGTATAAAAGGAAATGATTCAGAATCACAAACCTCACACAGATGCACAAAATCCTTGTCTCTTGTGCTGCTGCTTTGTCACAGAGATTTATTCATACTTTATCCTCAACTATAGCTCCTCTGGTGCTTTAGGAGCAACTATCAAACGCTGACTGCTGGTTCAAGGTGAACAAAAAAAAAGGGGAAAGCTTGAAAGATTTTGGCCCATAGCGAAACTGGAGCAATGCCGCAGTACAATATAGAACAAAGAGGAGTGGTAAAGACCAGACGGCGGTGAGCACAACCCATCTTAAATTGAGAACAGGCTGAGAACAAGCTTAAGGGCCACAGAGTCATGCTGATTTTTTCCCTTCTGAGGTGGTGAGCTGGACTTTTATTCCTCGGATGGTCGTCCACAGTGTCTAAGCTCCAGATGTGGCAACCTTTGGCTCTGAAAGTGTTTTAGCGGCTCTTGTGACTGCAGCTGCTTAAATGCCATCCAGTGTATTTCATCAGTGCCTATGCCATCACAGACATTACGCCTTCTCCATCCTCAGGACTGTTGCCGGGTAAACCAATTATTTCTGTATTGCCGCTCATAAAGAACAGCTGGATCCCTGAACTGCTCATGTACTTCAGAGGTAATCCACAAAAAAAGAGAGAAAAGACAGGGGGGGGGAAGGAAAAACAAGGATGTGAGTCTTTGTTATGAATTGCATTTGCTTGAAATTGAAGACCAGGGCTGAGTTCATGGAAATTGAATGATTGCAGTAAAAGCGGGTGTGGGGGGTGCAGCATGACTGAGCAATTTAGGCCCCGGCTTTTATGGCAAAGAGGAAATCAACAACAGAAGTTGCTAAGGAAGTGACCTTCCTGTTGAACAGCAACCTTGACAGCTGTTCGTCAGAGAAAAGAGGGTGGGACAGAGGGCACAATTACCTAACTATATTATTGCAAGTTTTTTACAGCCGTTTGCCTTTACCTGTCATTACAACCCCTCTGCAATCTTTTACCTTAACCCTGAATGCTTGGAGATCTATTTTGACTTTCACCCTATAAACCTATGGACATGGTTTAGAGGGGTCAGCCTCAGGGTTCGATGTCAGCTGCCTTAAACATCAAAGACAAGCCAAGAATGAGGTCACGTCAGAGCATTCGAAATGTTGTGACAGAGTGAAAATACTGTTTCATGTGAAAATGAGAGAGACACACAGATGGAAAGCGTTGCCGTAACCGAGCAATATGGACGCACCTCCTCCCTGCAAGTCTGAAACAATCAAAAGATATTCTTAACAGTTTCCAAATCTGGAGACCCAGTGGATTTCAACTTAAGGCCCGGCCTTACACGAGCGGCTGAACTTAACTCAACAACTCCAGCACATTTAAAGTCACGTTTCTCCGGTTTTAACACCTTAGAGAGTTACAGCCATTAGTCACTACTTTAAAAGACCTTTCCCTGTGTTACATAGGTCTGCCCTGTGTGATCGAAACAAGCTTTAAACTGCTATAAAGAATTATTAAAATAATTGTCAGCATTTCAGATGGCGTCAAAAGCCAGGGAGAAGAGCTGGGTTTTAAGAAGAGATTTAAAATCAGACAGGGAAGAGGCCTGTCTGATGTTCAAGGGAAGGTCGTTCCACATTTTAGGAGCTGCCACAGCAAAAGCAGCTGATCACATGACCTGCAGATGCGGCTTGCTTTGGTTCATTTCATATGGACACTTTTACTTAACTTTAGCTAGTCTGACACCTATTTTATATTGTGACCTGTACCCCTACATCTTGGACCTTATAATATATTAAATGGGGCGTCCCTTCATTAAGGTTATTCAGTCAATAACTGTCAGTGATTTATCCAAAAGACGTCATCAGTCTGAGGAGCTGCAACAAACTCAGTCTTGTAAATAACAACTTCTTATAGTGGGTCAACCAGTTTGATGGTATCTGGAGTCCACCCTCTCCCCCGCTGACTCAGTTGAGCCTGAGGCAGTCATGGCCGAAGTGGTTCAAAATTTCTGGCAATCCAACAAAGTCAAGTCAGGTCTTCTGGACGGATTCAAAAAGAATAAACATTAAATAAAATAATGAAAACATGTAGAACTGTTTTGTCTTTTATCCAAAACACTTTGCTAGTCTTGAGGCCATGACTCCCTCAAACACAGGGGTGCCCAAAGTGGGGCCCGCGGGCTAAAGTTGGCCCGCCAATCCATTTGACTTGGCCCGCCAAGCTGTCCTCATTACTATATTAAAATTTCCTTTGAAGAATCAGAGTGTTTACACTCAGTCTTTCCAAGTTTAATGTTAGATGGAAAGTTGGCCCAATGACTACTGTAATGATACTACACAGTTGGAGTGACTAATATGTGCATTGATTTTTTTTAATTTTAATAATTTATATTTTATTTTGACAGACTACTGTCTCTCGGCAGTTTCTTGTTGCTGAACATTTCCTTTGACAAAGCTGAGCATCATGTAGGTGGCCATCACACACCCTTCTTGAGCACCCCTAAATTTTAACTCAGTATCTCTGAAATTTTAAGAAACCATCATTAGGATTTTGTAAGGAAACAGTTGTCAAACCTTAGATTCACCAAAAATATTGAATAAATGTTGAATAAATGTTGAATGAATATGGAATAAATGACAACACTCTCAAACGGGCCAGTAAAATCTATCATTTTTTTGTACGAGTCCCGCCACCTGTCAGTCAATCCAGTAAACACATCAGCAACTGACCAGTCAGCAGCCTCAGTTTGTCCTGAACTGAGCGTCCCTTACCTGCAGAGCTGCAGCGGTGTTGCATTAAGAACAATTTGCAGTCAGAGATTTCAATAATAACAGAGGTTACATGTTTTGTTTCATGTTAATGGTCAATGGTCAGCTGTGCCTCGTCATCCTCCTCCCTGCTCCACAGTGATTCACACATCAGGACACAAAGCCGCAGGAACGTATGCATAGTGCAAAACTTTGATTATATTTGTGTTTTTTAATAAAATTGTCCATGACTTTGAACTTTTAGGGGCGGAGATTTTTCTAAAGAGCAGAAGCAGAGATGCGAAGGAACAGCTCTGATGTGAATTCAAAAATGTTCAAGACAAAACGTGCTCTGACGTTATTAGGAAGCTTTGTTTAAAATTATAGTTTTATTTAGTTCATGGTTTTACAGTCGCTCTTTGTCAGGCGGGTTGAAAAATATGCAGTGTAATCCTTCAAATGCGCAGACACGGCCGCACGCCTCTTCCTGTCTGCTCCGGACCACGCAGATAAATTACTCCACCCGAACGGGCAATGTAGAATTAATCTGCGCATGCATCTAACAGAAACTGAAACTTATCGCTTGTGTATGTTGACCTACGTCAAGAGTGAGTCGTTGACAGACGTGGTGGACAGAATCTGGTGATTTTTCAAAATAAAAGTTTTTTTTGTCGTTTTTTTGTTTTTTCTGTGTGGCCCAGTACAAACTGGCCCACGGCCCGGTACCGGTCCGTGGCCCGGTGGTCGGGGACCACAGTTTTTGATGAAATGTGAAACATTTAAAAAAAAAGAAACCCTCCAGAGGACCTGATTGAACTTTGTTGGATTTTTTTTCTACTTGGATTATTGAGCATGTGCCAGTGATTTACTTTACATAAACAGAAACATTGTATGCTGTCTGACATTTGATGTCAGGTGATTAAATGGTCGTATTTATATGGTTTATAAACGTTAAAACAAACTAATGGGGGCATGATTTATGGAATAATATTTTACGACTAACACTTACAGTCTCCTAAACAGGCATTTTACTTCCAGATGTTGAACATGTTCCTGCTACTCCTGCTCTTTTTTTGTATTATGCTTACTGCAAAAAAAAATGTTAGAAATCCCGCTTCGGTGTTTAAAAAAAAAAAAAACAGTCTCACCAGCCCATTCAAAGGAGATGAAGTCAACCGTTTCAAGCTAGGAAAGTGGGTGGCAGAGGTAGGAGAGGTGCGGAGCTATGATTGATGGCATACTTCACAATGCACATTTCCAAATTCAAGAGCCCTTTATATGGCTTGTTGAAAGAGCTGACCTGAATTTCTCACTTCCTGTCACTTACCTGTGTGCTCAGAGACAAGCGCAGCTATAAATGGGAGCATTACATTCATATTCGCCTATAAAACTCTGCCCCGCGTTGATTTTTTTTTTTACCATTTGTAGTTATTAAAAATCTCATATGGTACTTTTCTATTGTGTGGCATGCACTTAGAACGGGATAGAAATCCACACATTTCACACTGTTTCATCTGTCGTTCTCAGAAAAACTCAAAGCCACACGAGGTTCTTAACCAAAGTTTTTGGTTAGCTGAGTCTCAGGTTTTGTTCTTTTTTTTTTTTTTTTAATACAAATCTAAAAGTAGTAATAATGCACTTCCATTGTCCCAAATCTACGCCTCGACAGATTTAGCAAAGACTTTGAGTTTTTTAAAAACTCTTATCTCATGACAAATGTCTGCTCATAACTCCTTTGCAAGTAGAGCGCTGTCGCTGCAACCCTGCACTGTTTGCATGCTGATGGAGCTTTGAGAGAGCTTTCTGAGCCATAGTGGTTAATTGATTTTGTAATTAACGCTAATTACATCAGACTGAGTAGGACCCTTGAGGGGGGAACATCATCATTGTCCTAACTCGCGTGTCATTCACAAATCGTTTCCCCCGCTCGCAGGTATCCCTTCCCCACGGTGTTCAGCAGCTGCAGCAAGAAGGACCTGACAGCCAGCTTCGAGAAAGGCGTCGGCATGTGTCTGTTTAACATGCCTGAGCTGAAGGTGCTCTACGGTGGGCAGAAATGTGGCAACGGCTACGTGGAGGAGGGAGAGGCGTGTGACTGTGGTGAACTGGAGGTGAGGCTGCTATATAACTCAATAAACAGTCTTTTATTTTCTTAGTCCAAACCTTCTACAAATCTGGCAAAAACTGTTCTTGTCCCATCAAATCTTAGTTACTACATTTATATGAAGCTCTCCAGGTAAAACCTTGACACAAATAGCATCTCCAAAAGTAAAAACAAACATTTTAAGACACTGTTTGGATCTTTTAAAAATGGATTCTGCAAAAAATGTTATGAACAATAAATATCTTACTTGTTGTATAACTGTTGGAACATGCCTAGTTTGGAAAACTAGTTTATTCCCGATTGTACAAATGAGCCTCAATCTAACCTGAAGGCTTTGCATTTCTTGAAGAAGTGCATATTCTTTTTTTCTAGTTTCAAACTAGAATCATGTTGAGAAATGACGCTGCTGCAACTATTTTGTTTAAACTTTCAAAAATAAGGGTGTGTGCATTCTCACAAAAGATCGTGTATGATTTGTTACCTCTAAAATTTATGCTGGTGAAGATTCTCAGTCATCCAGGACATGATAAAATCAAAAAAGGTTCAATACAGAAACAACTGGACTT
>JAVCKU010000052.1:14752148-14762334 GCA_032273985.1 Hypsolebias coamazonicus | reverse complement strand
TACATCTTTTTCCATTATTGATGTGGAGTCAGATTACATTTTTATCTCCATCCTTCACCCCTCTCTCTCTCTCTCTCTCTCTCTCTCTCACATTCTTTCTCTCCCTCTTCTCTCACTCAGCTGCACTCTCCTCATCCCTCCAAAAAACAAGCGGGCTGTCGTCTCTCCCTTCTGTCTGCCCCATCTGTGATGCAGTATGGGCCGCTGGCTTGATAGCGATCGGCAGGCAGGGCGTGGGGCCGCACACGAGGCAAAGATGGGCCGCTAAGACGGAAGGTGGAAAAAAAAAAAAAAAAACTCCACTCGCTTGCCTCACCAAGTTTGCGAGAGGCCCTGGCCTGCAGCGCTCCTCCCTGTCATGTGTGTCATGCTGCGTAATCCGCTGCAGAGATGTGGGGCGGTGAAGACGCAGGGGGGGAATGGGGACAGTCTTGATAACCCAGCAGATGCACATAAACCCTCTGAAGACCATCGAACCAGAATTGATACCATGTGTTTTTCCTCTCCGTCGCCTCCTCTCCTCCGAGCTCGGAGGCTTGTTAAAACTTTAATGCACTGTACAATCACAGTAATTGAGTCGAATATTCAAGTTCTTGCGGTCACAGCTTTAATTTATAAATTCCCCATGAAAGTTTAATGGATCAGCAGTTGTAGGGTCGTCGCTATCTAAATCATTCTGCAGCTCTTGCAGCCTGCCAAGTCCTGCCGTTAGCATCCTGTGCCCTACAAAGATGGGCAGATTGCTCCGAAGTGCCGACCGTTGCCGGACGTCTGTTCGACACACTGTACCTATATATGTTTGCAAAACCACGGCTATAATTATTGTCATCAGATATCCTGAGTGTAATGTTTTATTTTTCTTTTCCTGTTTTATTCATGCCAGCAAACACAAAGATCCCTGATGCTTGATCAGTGTTGAATAGCATTCCCCTCTTAATTATGGAGCAGCCCTGAGGCTTGTCAAGAGAATGTAGACCAGATGAATTTCATACCCTCAACTCCTCCCGCTTATAAAATGTGTGAAACACAGTAATTTGCTTGATGATGAGAGATATGATACGCCTCGTCCTTGTTTCAATTTCACCAACACCTCGCCTGTAACTGAGCTGGAGATGTTTATTATTGTTATTAATATTTTGTCAGGAAGCGGGGATCTGAGTGACAGCCCGGGAAAGGGCTTATTAAAAAAAGTTATTGTCTGTGATCGCCGTAGAGAGATACAACTCTGTGATTAATGGTGTCTTTTACAGATGACAAAAAGGCACACAGATACTCAGACCTGCCGGGGTAGAGCTGAAAAATCACTGCGAAGGAAACAGTCGGGCATCTAATGAAAGAAAACACACATCCTCCTGCGCTGCACAAGGCTGATTTCTCTGTTTGACCCACTTAATGTTCTCAATATTTAATGTTTCTTTAATTTAAATATTGTTTTTTTTAAATAATGTCATTATTGCATCATGGAGCTCTGAGATGAAAGCCATAGCATTGATCCCAGTAACTTGACAGACATCTTAAAGACTGCAGCAGTTTTTATGTCGGAGCTAATAAATTTAGCTCGTCTCAGTCACACTGTCTAAGCGTCTTAGCTTTAGAAGCATCTACGTTATGTCAGAATCGCTGCACAAATGCTTCAAAGAAACAAGCACAAAGCCAACAAGTTCAGTCAGTCATATCGCCTTCCTTTCTTTACTTGTTTTATCTTTACCGGAGGTGAAGTCAGAGCCAGCAACCTCTTTTCCTCAGCACAGCACACATTTATGAAAGCTCCCTCCTCCACCGACTGAAACTATTTCTATAACTTCCATCACAGCAAGTAAACACTGGCAGTTATCGGCCAATTGCGAGATGAGACACATTTTTTTCATACAACCTTTGTTTACAGTATACAGGTTAATCTCACTGAGCCTCGGAGACTCATTTACAAGAGAGACCTGATTTTAACAGAATGATGACAACAGGGACAACAAAGACAATAATAGACAATCGTAAAGGATACATACAAATTGGGATTTTTTTTTCTTAAGTGAATATAAAATAGTATTTAAAAAGAAAAGTAACCAAAACAAAATCAGCTAGGTTGTAGGGCGGTGTAGAAAACTAAAAGACACTATAAGACTATGGCACATTTACCTTCTTTCACATTTTTTGCAGTTTATTGCAACAAGGATTACACACAGGTACATCTAAAAAATTAGAATATCGTGACAGTTCTTTTTTTGTCAACCATCAATTTTGGTTTTTCATTATCGATAAGTCATCAAAATGACAAGAAATGAAGACTTGAAATATTTCACTCTCTGTGTAATGAATCACTGTATGAGTTTCACTTTCTGAAATGGCTGACAAAATCAATTGAACTTTATCACGATATTCTATTTTTATTTTTTATTTTTTGATGCGCCTGTATATTTTTGGGGTGGAAAAGAGAAAAATGTACCTTTAATTTGTTAATTCTCTAACAAACGTCGCTGCTCTGTATTGCTTTATTTGGGGCAGCTGTGGCTGAGTGGTTAGAGCAGTCGTCCTCCAACGGGAGAGTGGGGGGTTCGATTCCACCACCAGTCACTTGTTGAAGTGTTCCTGGACAAGACTGAACCCCTCACTGCCTCTGATGTGCATCCCATCGATGTATGAATGTGATAAAGCTCCGATTAGTCTATAGAATGAGGATTTGTTCGACTAGCTTTGTAGAGTGCTGAATGAATGAATGAGTGTGTGTGTGTGTGTGTGTGTGTGTGTGTGTGTGTAGGTAAATGAGGGCACAGATTGTGTTGTAAAGCACTTTGAGTATCTTGATTAGAGAGAAAGGCACTATACAGTGGCGGAAATAAGTACCGGATATTTGATACAAAGTTCAAGGTGACTTTATTACCATTTCCATCACATATGGTACATGAGGTGGAACAAAATTGTGCACACAGGGTTCCATTTACACCCAAACATGGCAAAAATACACTGCAGATTTTGCAAGTCTTCCCACCTACAAAAAAATGGAGAGGTCTGTAATTTTTACTGTAGGTATACTTCAACTGTGAGAAACTGAATCCAAAACTGAATCCAAGACAAAAATCCAAAAAATATCATTGTATAAAAATCACATTGTCATAACAAAGACAAAACTTATGCAACCAGAAGTAGCAACATATATCTACATATAAAACACACAAAACACAGCACAATTATCTTTAAGCATTAACCTTTAACTATTAAGTAATTAAAGTAATTATGACAAAAATGGAGGGTTTACCTGCAGTTACCTTTGTACAGATGAACATATGGTGCTTCCTGTTTATCACTCTTGTATTCAGCTGCTAATGAGGTCAGCCACTGGCCTTTAGCTATCTTTTACGTTTGTCCAGACTCCATTTAGGTTTTGGAAATAGAATAAACTGCATTACATCCTCTAAACACTCAGGGTAGCATGTTTCTGAGTAACATATGTCTGAATTACATGTACTCCACTGATGTTTTAACAACAATTTCAGATGATTTTTCACAAAATTACTATGACCTCAAAACGTTCGCAATGCAAAATCCTGACAATTTTGTTGGAGGTAAAAGGGGTGCAGTTCCTGCAGGTAAGGGAGTGTTTTACTTCAGGGCAAATAGTGATTGCTAATTGGTCAGTTGCTGACAAGCCTGTTAGATTGATGGATGGTGCCATGTCAATTGAAGAACCACTCTCCTTTAAGTTCTTGAAGATTCGATAAGTGGTTGATTGCTGTGCCATCTTAAAAGCAACATTGTCCTTGCAATTCATCTGATGATCCCTTCTCACAATCTAGAGTTAATACAAATTGCCACCACAAGAACTGGGGCAGCAAATTTTGTGAAGACCAAATCTTGTGCCATTCTCAAAACTTTTGGCCACGACTTTAGTCTGAGTCAGTTTCAGGAAGAAAGAGCACAATGCATTTTACTTTTTTTTTTTTCTTTTTGGTGGACATACCTAAAAGGGTGAACTCCCTCCCTTTTAGTTGTCTTGTCTAAATGCTGCTCTGGAACATATGGGTGTGTGTTAACACTATGCCAAGTTGGAAAGGCATCAGCAATGACCTTAGAGAAGCAACTGGTTTGATTGACTCCTGTGAGAGACTGATAAAGTCTTATAGATGACATTTTATTTTGCACAAAATTGCAAATTCCAGCTTGTGCATCTGAATTTCAGGTTTTGCGGTATATGGCGCTGAGGAATGGCAACAATGCCAACAACTTGATATTGCAACGCATTGGTTCAGCCAAACCTGGTAACCCTGACAACAGACAGACTGGTGTTCTGCAGCTGGTGATACACCCAGTCCTCCGCCTACGGACAATGGTGCTCATGTACGTCTGGTGAGTATCCTAAAGCAGTGATTGGACCAGATCTTCAAGCAAACATTACCACAGTTTCTGTCTGATTTCTTGAGTTCTTGGTTGGATCAGAACCACTACTGCCATTCTGCTGTATTTGTCCAACACTAAATATGCTTTCAGACTGCAAAGAGAAATTAATGCCTCTTTCAGTGAAACTGCTTCTGTAGTGGTCGTTTTTCTATTCTAAGTTTCAAGAGATTTATAAATGTCTGGTGCTTCCTCTCTGGTACTTCCTGCTTTTGTATACATGTATTTAAAATATTTTATTCTTAAGCAAAACTCATTTACTCTGCTACTTCTTGCTTTTACATTTGGATGGCTGTAATGTTTGGTGCAGATGTTCCCAGTTTATAATGGTGTTTTGGTATTCATTTTATATTCACATTGGTATAATGATGCAAATGTGATGATTTGTGGTCATACTACTGACTTCAGTATTTTAGAAAACAACAAGTCACATCTAGGTAACTACAGCAGTGTTCAGAAATATAAAAATCACATCAACAAAACATGACATTTTTAGAAGCCTTCACCTGATAACAATCAATCTTTTAAAAAAGCATTCCAGATAGTGGTTTTAGACACGCTTACTAACGTGAAGGTGGTGCAGCTGAAGAGGATTATTATTTAATGTATGTAAATGAATGTCTAAAAATAAACCATTTTAAAATATGTAGAGTTTATTTTTAGACATTTATTTTATACAGTTACAGTTGTTTGTTAATAAGTGTAACTGTGTGACAAATGGGATAAAGCTTTGACTCAGAAATATATTTTTGTCATTTATGGACAGAAAAAAAAATTATATTGTATATCGCCATTCATCTTAAAATATTGATATTGTATATCGCCATTCATCTTAAAAAAATTATATATATAAATATATATATATATATATTATATATATAAAAAATATATTTATGAATAAATCTATCGCATATCACCATTCATCTTAAAATATTGAGATATTAATTTTGGTCCATATCTCCCAGCCCTATTTTGGAGTAAAAGCATGTGTCCCGCACAGTAACTCAACATATGTATCAAGTGCAAAAGGGATAAAAAACAGGCGCTAACTCAATGGCCTACCTTCACAGTAACACAAATTACTGTTTTGAGATGTCACTGGTGACAAAATATAACTAAAATATGTATTTCCACACAATCATATTACATTTGTACCATTAAGTTCACTTCAACCCCATTTCTCATACAGTTTCTATCCCCATTGACAACGTGGTTGCCCCTGCTGCTAAGCTAGTGAGAGGTAACGGAGTGAACTCCACTCACCAAGACGCTTCCAATGGTCAGCTTTGGAAAATAGACCTGCCCTGTCTCTCCAGGGCATTCTCAGGTTGCCAGCATATAAAAGTGTTCAGTTGAGTCATTCAGGTATTTTTTCATCTTTTCCTGTAGGTGTAGGTGAGTCAGTACTCGTGCTCCCCTTGTCTCTCGACTGCCTGCGTTGGCAGTGCGTGGGGCGTTCAGCCTCAGAGAAGACTTAGCCAGCTCGACCAATGGGAGTCTCAACTGATCCATTTTGGTCAATGACATGTAAAAAAAAAAAAAAAAAATCAAGCAAGTAAATTTACTCAAGTAAAACGACTGATACAAGGGAAGGTCAACTGGAATTGCAGGGTCCTAAAGCTGAACAGGTTACACTACACAACCATTTCTTTCTGAGTGGTATGGAGTTGAACATGAGCCTCTAATGCCACAGTTCTCTGACAGCTGGGAAAACTGGTTTTCATATTTGTACCCTTGATCATGCTGGATAATTTAGCAGAATCCAAACTTCAGAGCATAGTCATTAAATATCTCATTAGCCACAGTCTTGCTTGGTTTTGATGTTGCATAAGTTTGTCTGAATTGTGTGAAATGATCTCCTGATGCATGCTCAATAATCCAAGCAGAAAAATCTAAAAACGTTAAGTCTGGTCCTCTGGACATTCAAAAAAACAAAACATCCATCCATCCATCCATTTTCTTTACCCGTTTCTTCCATTTTAGGGTCACAGGGGTCACCGGTGCCCATGTCCAGCAATCACAGTGCGAGGGGCGGGGTACACCCTGGATAGGTCGCAAGTCCATCACAGATATATATATATATATATATATTCATACATATTATAATCATTAATTACAAATGTGTCCAGAGTCACAAAACCTGCTAAACTGGGATTAGCAACTAGTAACACATGGACCACTTTTGGTTTGGTTGCGGGAGCTTTTCTGGCTAGTATGGGTGACATAATAAAACAAAAAATATGTAAAAATTTTTTTAACATTTATTGATATTTTTACACCATATTATTTTAAAGAAGGAAAAAAAATGTTTTTTTTAACCTTTTAAATTTTTATTTAAACAATTAACTATGCAGGCCTATGATTTTTTTTTAATTGTTGAAAAGTTAATTACTGATATTCTACTTTGAAGAAATAAAGCATAAAGTTAAAGTGAGTATCTAACAAAGTTAAGTCAGGTCCTCTGGAGGGATTAAAAACAATACTGTAATGATGTATATGTATATTATTTAATCTGTCCAGAGGACCTGACTTACAGAAACAGTTAGATTTTTCTACCAGGATTATTGAGCATGCCTCAAGATATAAAAGTGAGTACAGTATAGTATGTTTTGCTCGTATTTTTCATTCAACCATTATTTATTAGTACTAGTATTCACATATTTGCAATAGAAATCATATGAAAACTTCTAAAACTAGTCTTTGTTCTTGTTGTGTGGTGTAAACAACTAGGGGGCTGAGATGGTGTAAAGGTAGGGCAGCCGACTTGGGACCAGAAAGATGCAGGTTCAACCCCCCACCATGCCCACATGCTGTGGTGTCCCTGAGCAAGACACCCAATCCCCAATTGCTCCCCGGATGCTTACATAGCTGCCCACTGCTCCACCTGGGTATATCTCAGTGTGATGGCAGAACTACTTTATCACTGAACAGAAAAATAGAATGATGACAACACATAGCACCTTTTATTTCATAACAACCAGTACTACTCAGTTTTATGTTAGTTTTTGGTCAAGCTCTGTAAGAGTTACTGCAGAAGGACCAAAGAGCCATACCTGTATGTGGCTCCAGAGCCACAGGTTGCAGACACCTGCTCTAGTAGATAAAATGCTGAACATTGGGATGGCTGTCAAGATGGTTAAGAAACAGCCCGAGGCCAATGTGCACGGTCTAGAACATGTGCAGAACCCAAGGCCTGTGGGGAGTTACAACTTGATCTGGCCTTTGAGATCAGGTTTTAAACGTATCAAATGTCCCATCAACCTGCGACAAACTGGAGCTCTTCTTGCATTTTTGTGTGGACATCAGAACACACTTAGTGCATGCCTCTAAAGGCAATCTGCCAAATTTGACTTTTGAAAGAGTAACAAAGAATACGTTAAAGCATCTCTTGATACATATGTCTTGCTTTTAGACTTTCAGCAGTAATTTACTTAGAAGAAAATGAACATAGAAAAATGTTTTTTTTTTTTTTTTTTTAAAAACAATTATAAGGGATCCACTTGTTAAACAAGTGTAAATATTAAATCTTCCTTTTAGGGTTTAGTATTTTTGTGGCAAACTTGTTGCTTCTGAATCAGTTTGCACATTTTGTTGTTGTTGTTTTGCAGCTTCAGAAAAAGAAGGATGATATTCTGTCCATGCTACAAGAGGTACGTAAACTGACAAATCCTTCCCATATCTCGTTAAATATATGTCTTTTTCTAGGTTTTGGAAACACATAAAGGTTGATAAATATTGACTTTGACCTTCTGGAGTTCATGTTAACTGGTGATCTGCTAACATTATTTCCATCTGAATGAAGTTAGTTTACATAAGAACATGTAGAATTAGCCTCTTTTGCTTAACTAGATGGGAAAAGGGGGGTGGTGGGCATGCATGGGCGAAATAAGTTGAGCTGTGCATTTAACCTGACATTTGTAGGCACCTGACACAAACTGACTGCCAGCAGTGACAAACCCACAAACACCTCTTTAGGTTTTTATCTTTTTAATCCTTAGTCAAGTGAAGTAGCTTCAAAATTTCACGTCATTTCCTCAAATGTGACCAACTTCCTGCTGTGCTTTGTAACACCTGAGCGGCTGAAGGGGCAGTGTGTTATATCCATCATAGGATGCAGATACATTTAGAAGAAGCGAGGTCAGAGCAGGTTGCAGTCGCAAGGGACGCCCTAAAGATGCAGCTCAATATTTTTATGGACGTTATATTCACTAAAGTCAACAGTGGGAAACATTATGAGTTTACTCAATGTTGGAAGTTTATAATTGAAAGAGTACAATATTAAGGAACCTTTATTAATATACCCCCATCTGCATGCTGATGTTTTGTGCTGAACTTAAAAAGGCAGATAACAGCAGCTAATGGTCATGGTCACTCTGTCTTTATGCTCCATGTTCACATAGTGTTATGAAGCCTTTTACATTACAAACAGGATAAAAACAGATAAGAGTTTTGCTCCCCCACTTTATTATATGGTCATCTCTGTTACACTGGTTTTTAGGCCCTGTTTACACTAGAAGGAGCTCTGGAAATGTCAGTGTTTTTTAATGTTTATTGCAGCCAATAACCATAAATATTTCAGAGGAAACAAGTGCTTTTGTTGTCTACACAAATGGCCACAACAGAAAAGCTATGGTTTTACTCAAAATACACATAGCGTTAACAGCGCCAAAACTGACTCAAGCTGACATCTGTTTGTCAATATATACAAACATCTTTTCCAGAAAATTTGGAATGTTTTTACAAGGCTTCAACTACACCACAGTAGATATTTTTAACAGATTTCATTACACTTTTTATTTGTTTATCCACACATTTGTCCACAAGAATGACAAAAAGTCCCATTCTATGCCACTAGATGGCAAGTAAGTTCACAATAACAAAATATCAAACTACAGAGAAAGAACGTTAGGATAAAATAAAATAAATGTATTTGTAACTTCATATAAGTACAATGTACATTAAAAACTGGACTGGTCAGTCTTACGAATCCATCAGCCAGCACCAAATGAACCATACCACCCACCACACATCAGCGTCAACAGAGCCGAGCTGAAGGCTGTGAATGAGTTCACATACCTTGTGTGCACAATTTTATCTGTTGTCAAAACTGACACAGAAATCAACAACAGGCTGGCTAAAGCGAACAGTGCCTTTGGCAGACTGTAAAACATCTGGTTCAAGAAAGACCTGAGGACAGAGATAAAGGTCCAAGAATGCTGAGTGGTGGGACTAACCACCCTCCTGTATGGCTCAGAGACAGGGGTGACATACTGAAGGCACCTCCAACTCCTGGAACACTTCCACCAGCGCTGTCTTCACTCCATCCTTAACATCCACTGGAGTGACTTAATAGCCAACATCTAGTCCTCCAACAGGCAGCGATCACTTGTATCGAGACCATGCTCCTCCAGGCACGACTGAGGTGGGCAGAGCACGTGTCCAGATCAGAAGACCACTGTCTGCCTAAGGTCGTACTGTACAGCGAACTGTCCACTGTGCATCGCGACCAAGGTGCCCCAAAGAAGAGGTATAAGAACCTCCTCAAGACCTCCCTGACCACATGCTACATTGACACCCACACATGGTCCTCCTTAGCCGCTGACAGAACAAGCTGGCACACCACCACCCATAAGGCAGTGGCAGCTTTTGAATCTGCAGGCACCACCAGCCTAGAGGAAAAGAGGCAGAAGAAAGGCCAAAAAACTCTGCTTCAACCATGACCAGTCACTGACCTGCAGCCTCTGCAGTAACGTTTGCTTCTCCAGAATAGGCCTTTTGTCAGCCACCAGAATGCTTACTG
>JAVCKU010000052.1:14713902-14724537 GCA_032273985.1 Hypsolebias coamazonicus | reverse complement strand
ACTTTAATTAGTGATATGTGACTTATCTGTGCTGCTGATCTCATGCTGCTGTATTTGGTCATACCTGGCAGACTCATGTTCAAGCTGCTGTTACGCTGTATTGTTTGACATTATTAGTGTTTAGCGTATATCTTAGATCTTTTAGCATACCTTTTGGCGTTCGTTTAGCGTATATCAGTGTATATCTTAGATCCTTATTTACCGTTTCTTTTTATACTTTATATTTTTGCTATTTTTGGGTGTAACTGGGACCTTGAGTACATAATTTCGTTCCACCTCATGTACCACCTGTGATGCGAATGACAATGAATGTACTTGAAAATATTTAATTGTAAAAATGACTGAACCGAAGTTACAGTGTAATAGTCTTTCAGACTGCAGTCAGTTTAAGCTCGTTTGCATCTTTATCTCAAGATAGGTCAATTTTTTCGCTGTTGAATTAAAACTTGATGTGGTAATAGCTACTTCAATTCAAAAATACTTTATTAATCCCAATGGTTTCATTAGCGTTGTTCTAGATGCTGGTGGCTTTGGGCAGGAAGGATCTCTTGTAGCAGTCTGTCCTACTGCGGATCTGAAGAAACTGGCTACTGATGCCGATCCATCCAGACCCATAAGTCCTCTCTCAGTCCTCTTGGGTAGCAGGACTGCCTGAATGCTGAGCAGAACTCCTTCTCGAGTGATGGCCATTTCTCCCAGAAGCCTTCCGAGCCCCTCGTTGCTGGAGACTTGACTGCAGGTGCCGGGGGACGATCTAAGCCCTCCCACTGTCACGGGCGGCATTTCCCACCACCTCCAAGATCTTGGCGGTCAGGCACTCGAGCACCGCCCTCAGGTAGACAGGAATGCATCCACAGCACCTCCTTTTCAACTCCTTTGGGATTTGGGGCCATACCTGAAGTAATATTTGAGCTTTTGAGAGAACTTTTTTCCTAATTTATTCACCCAAAACCTAATAAATTACTAAAGCACCACATGTACTGTATGCATATAGAACTACTTTTAAAAACATTAGTCTTCCTGAGTCTGCATGGTTATATTTTTGACCTGCATGTAATCAGCTGCACAGCCATCACTCCAAAGCTATTTTTCCTCACTTTAATGAGACGGTGCTTTAAATTCCTGTAGGTAACACATCTTCAACGCATGAAATTCTACATAATTATAGACTATTTTCAATGCACAATCCACAGGCGTGCTGTCAAGTAGCACCGCAGAGAGCGAAAGGTGCTGATAGGGGTGTCATGAATGCATCACTTATCAGACGCGCACGTGGTGGTATTGTGAAGCTGACAGACCCAGTGATTCTGGTTGAGACTGGTTTGATATACATATTGTCAGTTTGCTGTGAGGGGAGTGTTGCCTGTCACCTCCATGCTTCCCCCTGCCTGAATACATCATCTTCTCCACATCAAAATCAGCAGAGTGAAAATCAGTCTGTCATAAAAGGAGGGCACACGCAAACACACAACTGAGATTATAGCAAGACAGAGTGGCAGAGAAGGTGGAAAAATGATGGGAGAGGAGGAGAGGGAGTGACATTCGAGGTGAAGGAATGACAGCGAGAGGAAGCTGAGGAGTGATAGCCGAGGTCGAGGGGGAAATTTACGCGAAAAGGGAGATAAAGAACTCAGATACGCAGCGAGCAAACAAATACGCGGAGCTAGACGTCGGCAGAAGCGGAGAGCTGTCAGAAGATGCTATCGCGCACGGAGAGAAAATCCAGGAAAAATACAACGTTGGCAGCAGAACGATGCTGCGAAATGTAACGGGGGACGTGTCTGCAGCGGGGAGATTTAAAGAGTAAGAGACTGAAAGGTCAAAGAAACGCACAGAGAAGCCGGGTGGATGATTCACGGAGTTCAGCCAATCTAACTCGTGCCTGAGGGTTTGATGCTGCCTGCCAACAACTTTCCTCCCCTACTGCCTCACCTACACACCCACTACTGTCTATAACTGTTCGATACGAGTTTGCGCCGCTCAGATTAGAGCACCTGTGCCTTATTTCTGCAAGTCAAAGAGACGGCCTCAGTAGATCAGATTTAAAACTCATCACGTGGGTCATTTTGACCCAAGGACAGCAAGATGGTTAAAATCACACAGTTGGGATAAGAATGGGTTTGCTTACCCTCTGTTTAGCTCAATGGTTTGATTTTATTGCACTTTTATAGTAAATAGCTGAATCAGAGATAATATATATATGTTCTTAGTTGATAATGGAGTACCTCGCCTCGCTTGAGCAGCCCATGAATATTTAATTTAAAACAAAAGTTGCTTCGCCATGTAAGTCACATATATTACACGTCACTGCTGACCACCTGTAAATATGGGCCGGTGTTGTGCTAAAAATTGATTGGCTACCAAATGGCGGCCGCTGGAGTGTGCACGGGAGGACTTTAACAAGAATTTATCACTTAAAAACAATTTGTTTATCGAAATTATAGTAAAGGTGAGTCTCAGTTTAACTTTTCCTTAATAAATTCAAGGGTTCAAGGTTCTTTATTTGTCATACACACCACATGTGGTGGAAGGAAATTGTGTACACAGGATCCCAGTTACATCCAACAAAAGTATTAAAATGTAAAATCAAAACAGTAATAAGATCTAAGATATGAACTAAGAAAAATATCAGCTAAAAATGCACTAGGCACTAGCAGTACAAAACAATACTCCAAACAGCAGCACGAACATGAGTCTGTGTGAGCAGATGAGAACGAATGACTACAGTATCATGAAACAGATCAGCAACATGAAACAGATCAGCAGCAACATAAAACAGATCAGCAGCAGGTATTTGTTCCTTCTGAAGTCCACAACCATCTCCTTCATCTTCTTCACATTGATGTGAAGGCTGTTCTTGCACCATATGCAAACAAAATGCACTATACAGTATTCAAATCAGCTGCATTTTAAAAATCGATTTGCGACTGCGGGAGTGTGCAGAGGCAGGACTCACTGTGCATCTCTTCTAAATTTAACAAGAAAACAATAAATTAATTTAAACAATGGTTAGTTTGCTCGGCATTATAGTAAAGATGTGTTTCAGTTAAACTTTTTCTTAATAAATGCACTTTATTGGTCAAATCAGCTGCATTTCGCCTGGGTGGCACGGTGAAATGCAGCTGATTTGACGTTTGCTCCAGGAGTTCCAGAGTGAGACAACGGTGGCTTTCTATGGTAAGACATGCTTCTCATTAATAGCCACTTTAACTATTAATGAGACACTTGGCTTGCCATATTGCTCGAGGGCCCTCTAGTGGCTGAAAATGGTAGTGTTCAATATTTTCCATGTCAGAATGAATTAAATCGTCAGATCTCAGCCCAAAATTGGGTTACAAATATGAAAAAATGTATATTAGTTGCTTCTTTGGATAAGTCACAGGACTTGCAAATTTATGCAAAAAAGGTGCAACTTATATGGCAAAAAATATGGTATTTCACTCATTGCTTTCTCTTTCAGAAAGCAACCAATTTTTCCATCCAGTTTGCAATATACCGGTATGTGCAGGGGTGAGTGAAGTAAAAATGAACAAGATGTGTAAACACACTGCTGCATGTTTCAGCCACAGCAGCTGCGCTAACTTGAGTTGGACAAATGGCACTGTGCAGCGCAGATTAACTTTGGCACTGTTACTTTTTTACATTTGAAAAGCCTCTGATGTTTTCTGTAGTAAGTGGAGCTCCCCGGCAGGTATCAAAACAGCACTTTAAAAGGTACAAAAAAACTAAATTTGGACAGTTTAAGGCAACGTGACAGCCCATTTCAAGAGAAATATTGTCACAAATGCTTTTGAACATGTTCAACGTTTAAGCATAAAGACTACGAGAGGAATTTTGAGCACACGTGAGAACGTTTCAAGACATTTTGGAGACTCCAGGCGCCGAGCAATATAATCCATCAAATAAAAAGTTGCCAAGTTCTGAGCTTTGATGGTGCCCCACATCTTTGCTCAACCCTTTCCCTCTGGTGTGGAACTGTAGATGAATCAATTAACTGTTTGTAACAGGAAGTGTGGTGACAATGAGGGGATGTTTCTGAAAACTTCTCTTGAACTATAGAAGTTTGCGCCCCCTGACCTCTACTACCACCACAAACAAGTGGTTCCACAAATAAAGTGCACTAAAACGGGCGGCGAAAGTGTTTTAAGTGATCGCCATGACAACGGAGCGGCAGCGGGAAGTGATACCTCTGCTATGACATCCACTCGGCCTGCCCTCAAAGGCTGCGCTGCTGGACTGCTCATTTTTCTGTCAGCTGGGCTTTCTCTGAGCCTCTCGTGTCGTTTGTGTCCTCGTTTTTTTTTTTTACGTCCTCTACGAGATCTCGTGGGAGACGTTTAAGCTAACAAGCAGTGCTTAGTCTGCTTTGAGGCTCTCTCCTTTTACAGTTTAATTTCCCTCTTCCCTCTTTCACTTTTGTGTATTTCAGGCACGCACGTTTATTTTTTTAAACCTCCTGATCTCACTGTTATCTGCCATAATCAGCCTCCTGATGTAATCCCTCTCAGGATTGACCCGACGAGCCCTCCGACACCTCCTATCAGCGCCACAGACTCTGATGTCACTGTAATCTCCTGGATAACTTTAGGAGCACACAGATGCATGTAGACCGACTCACGCACAGGCTGAAGTCACTTGTAAGTGTTCGGATCCTGAGAGCAAACCGACAGCAAGCAGAACAACAAGATCTATTAAATGCCTGTTCTTTGAAGGAATGCACGTCACCTGCTGTCTTTCATGCTCGAGTTTAAAGCTTAAACCATCTTGTAGCCATTTCAATCAAACCTTATAAATTATGTTGTGCAAGATACCGTGTAATGTGAAAATCACATGCATGTCATGGCAAGCAGAATATGTGTTTGGAATAACTTTCAGCTACTACCACACCAAGTTTCATCAGGACAGTTTCATTTTTTTTTTTTGTTGAGACGTTTCGTCCTTCATCCAAAGGACTTCATCAGTCCGAAGAGCCACAGCAAACTGAGTCCCACAAGCAGCAAACCCACATAGTGGACCAACTAGTTTGCTGGTGATAAGATGGTTTCTAGGCCCCACCCTTTCCCCCGCTAGCTCCTCCATAGCCATAGCCAAAGTGTTTTCAATACGTCAAAGAGACGTTTCGTCCTTTATCCAAAGGACCTCATCAGCCCGAGGATTATTGAGCATGAACTTTGATGTTTTGAACCACTTTGGTTATGGCTGGCTCATAGGAGTCAATGGGGGAGAGGGCGGGCCTCAGAAACCATCTTATCACCAGCAAACTATTTGGTCCACTTTGTGAGTGTGCTGCTTGTTGTGGCTCCTCAGACTGATTAAGCCCTTTGGGTGATGGACGAAACGTCTCAACAAAAAAAAGGAAAGAAAGAAAGAAACCATTCAGATGACCTGATTGAACTTTGTTGGATTTTCTACCTGGATTATTGAGCATGAACTTTGATATTTTACTACAGAGATGGGTCCAAAACATGATTATCTTTAGGCGCATCAGGTTAAGATGTCATGAGTGTTTTTTTTTTTAATGACTATTAGCTTGTTAAGTCAGTGTAGATCAATTATAGCTGCTAATATGAACAGTAACCATGATCACTGCGGCTCGTCTTTGGGGATCAGCATCTTTCCCTCCCATGTGCACGAGGCAGTTTCAGAAGCAGCGTGAACATTTCCACTCCTCACTTGTTAACGTCGTATGAAGCAGGGCCGGTAACTGTCTGTCCTCTCAGCGCGACACGCCGGCTTCTGCCTGATGTGCGAGAAGGTCGAGCCTCCAGGGAGTTCGGCTCCTCTCCGATCTCTTCGCCTCTTAAGTGAGAAAAGTGGCGAGAGGAAAAAGGAAGGAGGGCGAGCAGCAACGGAGCCAGAGCGGCGGCACGTGCTTCGCCAAGCGCTTCGGTGCAGATGTGAATTTGTTTTGGGCTTGTAGCGTTTTCTCTTAACGTTCTCCATTTCAGTGATACATTGTTCTTTTAAGGCAGAGCAGGAAGACTGCACTGTTTTTTATTTCTTTTACTCTGGGCCTGCCAGTTCCACTCACATCGAGGTGAAAGTAGAAACCACACTTTTTGAACTGAGAAATGCTTGTTTGTCTCAGCATGTAGCTTCTATACTTACCCAAGGGGATTTGTTTTCCTTTGTGTATGATGGAGTGCATCAAAATGCGTATTAATGTGTATATTCAAGGTGGTGCGTGATCCACCTGTTTTGGAGCCGTAATGCTGAGAGGGTTACTGTAAATCTAATCCAGTCTTGAGTAGGTGCATTGATTTATTGAGCACGCCTCGTTAGTTCAGAGAAGCCCTGTTTCCTGCTGCGTTCTCACGTGCACGTGTGCGCCTAATTGTCAGCTGAGTCTTTGATTTTTCAAGGAAAAGAATGATATAACCAGAAAAATACAGCTTCTTGCACAATAAGTGCATGTTTTGTGAAGCCATTTAGCTATTTTAAAAGTAAAATGTTCCTTTTTGGTGTGTGTGTCGAATGATTTTTGTTTGTTTGTTTGTTTTACTTCCTACTTATCCAATCAAAACCTTCATGAGCTGTTTCCTTGGCTCTTTAAGTTTGTGATCCATAAACTTTTCAACTTATGACTCTCAAAATAAACGTCTCAGAGATTTACAACCCTGATTGTTGCTGGTTGATGTGAACAAAGCTGTTTACCAAAAGCCTTGTCAATTATTTTTTATCATTTATAAAGACCGTTTTTATTGATTTTGTAATGGTTAGGGCTAAACCTGTTATTGGAAATAATTTGATTTCTGTAGATCTTCTAAAGATCCCCCCAGCTGGTGTTTTTTGACCCACAGTGGGTAATTAACAATAATTACTAATTATTGTCAAATTTCAAACAATATTATCGTTTATCGCAATAATTTCTGAGACAGTTGCCCAGCAAAACTTGTTATTGTGACAGGCCTACCGTAGATTATAATATTGGACCCAAGTGGATCTCAGCAAACCAAGCAGGTCCAACATCACCACTGGCTGGTCTCAATACAAGTCCCTTCTATGTAAACAAATGAGGCATGGCTCTCATTAAAATATAAAAATTCAGCCTGGATTTTTAAAACATTTTGGATGTAAACTCTTGTTGATTCCTGTAGTTCTTACCGTATGTTCGACTATAAAATTTTCCAACATGTTAAGTTGTTATTTATGTCATGTTTAGAGGTCATGCAGCACCATGATTGTGTGTGGGTGTGTAGGGAGGACTTAAAGTCCCACATTAGTGCACAGACTGATCCCCAAAGTGCATCAAGACAGCTTCCAGAAGCTGGTTTACTGTACGTTGACTTCAATACCCAACAACAGGAGGAGGCTGGGACGTTTGGGCTTGTATTATATTACATGTCTATGATCTTGATGCTGACTTCCACTCAAATTCAAGATTCAACTTGTAATCCTTCTTCTCATATACAAAACAATAAGGTTCTGGCTTACATCAGTGAACCTTCTAACACACTTTCTAGACCCCAAATGTCTTCTGACCTAGACCTTCTTGACGTTCATTGTTTGAAAATGTGTTTGATGTCTTGGGTCCCAGACTGTGAAACTAACTCGTTTTAAATCACATCTTCAGAGCCACCTCTTTTCAGGGTGTCTTATTGTTTAATTCACCTCCTTATGGACCTCCTTTTCATGTTTTAATTTTTTGTTGTTTTAGCCCGTCTCCTGTATTTTATGTAAACCACATTGTAACAATGGGTTTGAAAGGTGCCATATAAAAAATAATAACAATAAGCTTTGCTGCTTCTTCATCTGTCTCTCCAGGTATTCGGCCCCAAATCATGAACGGGCCGATGCACCCGCGCCCGCTGGTGGCGCTGCTGGACGGACGGGATTGCACTGTGGAGATGCCCATCCTGAAAGACTTGGCGACCGTCGCCTTCTGCGACGCCCAGTCCACACAGGAGATCCACGAGAAGGTAGAGCACACCTGAACGCTCACACACACTTGCACATCCCCAACTATCAGAAATGAGCCGGGTCGCTCGCTTACGTCCACGTCTATCACAGAACTGATACGTTAGCCCTGTTATATCGTCCTCAGGCACAATCACCAGTTAAACTATAGTGGCTTCATTATGATTTAATGTCACTTTGTGGCACAGTGCGTGATGCCTATATCAGCACCATTGTTCTAATAGAGTCTCGAATGGCTGGTATGCAGTGTAATTACACTGGCTTGTAGAGGTTCTTTATTGGTTTTTATGCAGCGCTTCGGCAGCAAAACAATATATGTCTGCAAAGATTGGTATCACCAAGTGCTATCTCTCCATCTGAGGATAGAGAGTCGCTGCATCTTTCCTTATGAAAATAGGACATATTAAAAAGGAAGCATTTGCATAAAGATCATTTCAATCAAGACCTTGGGCATCAAAGAGAAAGGGGAAGCGGGTAGCTTTTTGTTTGTTGTAACACTGCCTTATCAGGAAAAAACATGATTGTAATGTTCACCTTGCTGGCATATTCAGCCGTTCACAGTAATAACCTGCAGTCTGGATACCCAGAGGGGCGTTATAGATTGAAAATGTCCAATCTCTTTCCTGTGAGGCATGCATGCAGAGATGTAGTGTTGATAACTGGGGGTTTTCAGCATAATGTAGTCAAGGCAGACACCAGCTGCTACACTCATCTACTCACAAACATACCATGCATGATAGAAAGTTACAGGAAAGGCTGGCCGAGGGGATAATTTGAAAGTGGCCTTCGCTTATGTCAGGTCTGCAGTCAGATTATTCCTTATTTCTGTTGTGACAGTGAAATCATGAAACAAAGGAAAATACTGAGCATTCAAATCCAACATGCACCACCTGTGATCATCAGCCAAAGTCAATGACCGCTCTGCTTTATGTGGCTTGTAAAAGTTGGATGATAGCCCACACAGCGTAACGTCAATATTGGCTTATTACACTGTCCAGTTCTGCTCATCTACTTGAAGTGTTGAGCTTAGGGAACCAATAAATCACCATTACTGTAAGCAGAGGATGTAATGAATCTAACATGTTGTAAAACCTTGTTTGGTCCAAGCCTTTTATGTGAAAAGAAGCCAATTAAACAATTCCTAATTTTTTTAAATTTAATTTCCATTTAATAAATAGTTGCAGCTGAAAAAAGACTTACACAATGCATTTTTTCATGTTATCCTAAAATAAACAGCCTTTAGAGACACTTTATTGCCTGATTTTTTTTTTTCAGTCAATTAGATTACATGTTATTTGAAGACCATTTGCTGTTTGCAGAAATAATTTATTTTTTTTTGTAAATCAAACATTGGGAGGTACAAAATGGCCTAATTTTCTGTAAGACATCAGATTTGTAAAGAACAGAGGACGTACTTTTGTCTCGCCGTGGAAGGCAAACTGAACTTGACCAAATTCTAGCAAAACAATAAAAATAGAACTTTTCTTGATGACTCTGCTGATAGCTAGAGTCATTTGATAATGTTGCTTCTTCTGAATAATATTCTTGCACAACCAACTTAGCAATATGCTAACTTGTGCAAGCTAACAGATTTGATAAAAAGCACATAAAACCTGCATATTTAAAGCTTTAATATTTTTACATGTGGAATAGTGACGCTTAATTTGGTCACATTGGTAAAATAAAGTTTTTAGTTAGTTTGAAAGTAGTTTTTTTATATTATGGATGCTACACAAGTCCATTAGCTTAGCATAAAGACTGAAAATTGAGGATAAAATTTGGTCTAAGCTAGTTTGTTGAACTTGTTGTCTTTTATAAATCTAATATTTCTTTCTTAATTTATTGTGCGAGGCAAAGACGTTTATTCTGTGTTGTGTGAGCTTATTAGGAAAGAAAATGTAAGTTTTGGACAAAGCGAGGATCGCTATGTTCCTTTCTTAATGATACGAAACAACTTAGAATTAGCCAGTGGCGATATTAGCCGCTTTTTGGGGGTGCTCAAGCACCCCAGAATTTTAATTCAGCGCCCCTAAAAAATTAAGAAACCTACAGTTTTGTAAGGAAGCTTGGTTCTCAAACAGATTCAGCAAAATATTTGGTAAATTTGGAATAAATGATGACACTCTTAACCGGGCCAGTAAAATCTATGAATTGTTTTGCATGAGTGGGCTCCTCGACGCCTCCTGTCAATCAATCCAGTAGGCTCGTTCGCCACTGACCAATCAGCAATCTCAATTTGTCGTGAAGTGAAATGCCCCTTACCTGCAGGAGATTTGGGCGGGGGGGGTGGGGGTGTTGGTTAGGATGCATGAGAGAAGCAGAGCGTGCTCTATTCACACAAGGAGAGCTGTTGGTCAGGCTACTTGTTTGTTTATTTGTCATGGAGTGATGTTAAAAATGCTAAGTCAATGTGTACATTTAAGAAAATGATCAAAACTGAATTGTTAAAAAAAATGTATGAAGTAGTTTAATGTGTATTGTATTAGAGTTAGAAAAATTAGAGTTATTCATTTTGTTCTGTTACTTGAAGATTATTATTGTTTGAACTAATTGTTTTAAAAAAGGGGCAAAGTTAAATAACTTTGGTGGAAATGTCCAGCTGATTAGCTCAGGTTGCATATTGTAAAGTTTGCAGATGATTCAGCTGTGGTGGGATGCATCACAAACAATGATGAGTCCAGCTACAGGCAGGAGGTGGAACACCTGGAGAGCTGGTGC
>JAVCKU010000052.1:14698105-14713802 GCA_032273985.1 Hypsolebias coamazonicus | reverse complement strand
TAGTGTGCCTGTTGACGGCCACTCGCTGCCATCAATTATTCTCACAGTAAATGCTCACAACCACATACGTGTCGCTGCCAAAGAGAACATTTGTGGAGGGACTCGTGGCCAAATGGAAGAAAGAATACATCAAGTACATTCAGTCATTTACAGTTTTTATAGTAAAGCCAAATAACATAACAAATGTGATTATTGTTGAATATTGCATAACATCAGCTGCAGTATAGTCCAAGCAGTCTTTTACATGATAAATATTGCATGAAAGGTAAATACCCTTAATTAAAAGTATAGATATAACAACCCAGAGGAATACGTATCACCCATTGTCTTGCATGCCAACATTTTAAATATCTTGTTTTTATTAGTGCTCAGAGTGTTACAGAAGACTCTCAGCTGCCACCATGCCAAATTTCAGCTTAAAACTAGTTGCTGCAGCCTTCTTCAATGAGGTTGACTTCCAAAGTTAATCATCCATTCATTTGTTTCCGCTTGTTCAGGTGTGGAGTCCTGGGTGAGTGGAAGGCAGACATCTCTTTCCACAGCCACCGCTTCCAGCTCTTGTGGGAGGAATCCAAGGCGTTCCCTGGCTAACCGAAGGACATATTCTCTCCATGTCCTGGGTCTTTCCTTTCTGTCTCCTCACGGTTGGACATTACTGGAAAACCTCCTTTGTGAAGCATCCAGAGGACATCCTTACCAGCTGCCTGAACCACCTCATTTGGCTCCTTTCAATGTGGAGGAGTAGATGCTCTATTCCGAGTCTTTCCTAGATAGCTGAACTTCTTAGCCAGTCTCTAAGGGAGAACCAATCTATTCTATGGAGTAAACATATTTTGTGGTCTCATTCTTTTACTCTCTACTCAAAGTTCATGACCATAATTGAGTGTTGGAATATAGATCAATGTCTAAAAAACGAATCAATGCTAGATGTACATCCAGTGATTATTTTCTGAGGGTTTCTATGAAGGATTCTAACTCTTCCTGCAGGTTTCTAAGTCCAGGGTGGCACCAACAAGCAGAAGCTGGGGATCATTCCCTAACAAGCTCCAGGGCTATAAGAGGCTGCAGAAGAGCTCCCTTCCCTGCTGGAGCATTACTTATCTACTGAACCTGTTTCCTGAGCCTCCAGTCCTGAGTCCCTTGTAGCCTTTTAAGAATCCTGGAATTCTGTACTTACCTGTGACTTACTATACCTCCTTGTGGATCTCCTTCACTTGCCTCCATGCACCAACTGTGCTCCTCAAACCTGGATTATGTGTATGTGTTGTCATCATTGTATGTTTCCATACAATGGCGAAATTGGCTCTCTGCATTTAACTCATCCACCACCAGGCAGAGCAGTGGGCTGCCTTTGGAAGTGCCCGGGGAGCAACTGGGGATGGGGTGGCCTGCTCAGAGACACCACGAGATGTGCAACGATCGGGGATCGAACCCAGTACCTTCAGGTCCCGAGTCGGCTGCCCTGCCCCTACACCATTTCGGCCCCATTATCTGGAATCCTCCACACTCCTCTCAACGTTACCTTTCACCTGCCTACCTTCAGTCCGTTCGTTCTATCTGTATAAACACCACCATTGTGACATTCTATCGGTTTTGCTCAGTGTATCATGAGATATTTTGCTAACAGGCAGACATTGTGGATTCCAACTGTTGATTCCAGTGTTTTGCACAAAGAGTTTGTAGGTGTTGAGCTCAGTATTTGTAAACCTGCGTTGTGAGACGTTGTGTTTGCCAAGGCCGATCGTCTCGTGTCAGGTTGACTCCAAACATCGATCAGTTGTAGATGCAGTGATTACCGTCTCAGATTAAAATACATCCAGTGGTTCCTGAGATATTTTGTTAACATAGACCCGCATTTCATGTTGGAGGTCAATCTGGCAAAGAACTTAACAAATAGCTGACATGAACGTGCACGTCGGTACTCTTCCACTCTTGCCGCATGCTATCTGACAGTCCCACATGTACACACTTCCTGGGGCGGAGAATGGATCCTGGAGCCCATCCAGGCCATTTGCAGTGCTCCTCCGGCTCGGTGCGCTCCGTCCAGTTGTCAGCAGGCTGTCAGAGGGTTCAGTTGCCAGGCAAACAGCTCTACCTCCGCCCAACAATGAAATATGACTTTAAAATGTCACCCGCTCCCGAAAGAGCTGAAGCAGAGGCAACAAATCGATTCACATTAGTCGTTCAATTGACTTTGGCTTGAACTTGGCTCCCGCTCTCCTTTTGTCTCACCCTCCTCCCCACCCCCCATAGCTTTGTGCTTTTCTTTCCTCATTTTTTCCCACCGCCCTTGCGATGCCCCACTCTCATTGTCACCTGTAGGACTTGTTAGTTTTTTCTTTACATTTCTTGTTTTTCCATTTTTAAGTTCATAAATATCTCCTTCTTATTCCTTTCTTCATCTCTACGCCATTTTTTCCCTCTGGATAATCGAAGCGGCAGCGGCGCTCTCCTCACCGACCACCATTGCGGCGGCACTCATTTCAATTTTCACCTTGTTTGAGATTTATCACGTCGACATCGTTGGAGTCTTCTTTCTCAGCAGCGCACTCGTTCGTTATCCTCTCCATTTTACACTTTTCTCTCCTTCAGTTTGTGCGAGCCTCTCTATTTTCTCCTCCCCTTATCTTTCCCGCTCATTGTCAGAGGATTTAAAAGGCTCTTCGGTGGAGAGCGCTGAGGCGTCTGGGCGTTTGGTTTTTCATCCCGCTGGCAGGAACCTGTTGGAGCCTCCTCATTCAGAATGAAAGAGTGGGACGTTTTTACCTTTTGGAAGTGATAGCAGGGAGCCGTGTTGGGCTTGTAAACTGGAGAGAGGGAAAAAAAGACACAATTTATTCTGTTTGTGATCATATTTCTTTTGCTAACGCCAGCTCTGAAGAATATTTTCATTTCAGTCCTGGGAGAACTCAAGAAGAGGAGCTCGGCTGGTGTTTCAGTAGAAGCTGGGTGGAATAATTCCACTTCTGTCTCGTGTTTGAAACTGAGTGTTTTGATCCTTTACAAAGACTTTTTGGATTAAAGGGATGAAAGTGACTGATTTATACGCATTTTATCACAAAACGTGCATTTTTTTTTCTTATGAGGCTGTTTAGCGTTCAAGACTCAACCACAGATTTTCAAATTAAAGATATTTTTCTGGTGAAATTTTAATATTTTTGTTGAGGATTTATAAAATACTGTAAACTGAAGAAAAAAAGTGTCCAATTTAATAACGAGTATGGGATTTTCCCAAAAAACATGAAACTTGGAAAACAATTGCATTTGCATCAAACCACTGCATTCCAGTGGGATTATTCCATAGACATTGCATTAATTACTGTATATGTGAAAGGGACGTGTCCCTCTCACATTTAAAAATATTCATGTGGACACCCCCACATTTACCATGAAAAATTAGTTCACCCTGGGTGGCACGGTGGCGTGGTTGGTAGAGCTGCCGCCTCTCAGCGAGAAGGTCACCAGTTCAAGTCCTGGTCCGGGGGCGTTTCTTGGTGGAGTTAGCATGTTCTCTCTGTGCATGAGTGGGTTTTCTTCAAGTATTCTGGTTCTCTATCACAGACCAAAAACATGCATGTTAGGCTGATTCATAACTCTAAATTGCCCCTAGGTGTGAGTGAGTGAATGAATGGGTGTTTGTCTCGTTTGTCTCTCTGCCCCTGTGATGGACTGGAGACCTGTCCAGGGTGTCCCCTGCCTCTCACACAGTGATAGCTGGACATGGGCACCAGTGACCTTCGTGACCCAAAAAAGTCACAGTCACAGCTTACTTTTATAACCCACTGATCATTGTTGTGTGCAGTCATCATTCAGTGTTAATGTTTTTATGAAGAGATAAATGCTCGATAGTTTTAAGAAGAACGGATGAGCAGTTTTTTTTTAATGTTTCTATCAGCTTTTATACTCTGCGTCACTCACAAAATGACTTCCTAACCATAAAACCCCTCCCAGTAAACCCTAATCGAACATATATGGCACATTATTATAGATATATAGTTAAAACACATTTTCACACTTGTTGAAAGCACAAAAGTTTGAGCGCAGTGAAGAAAATGTTACATTAATGCTGAAAATTTTCATTGAAGTAAACTACAAAGTTCTCTTTTTTTTTTTTAAAGTAATGCAAGACTTTCAGCCGTCAGCACAGAGGGCGAAAGGTGTGTGTGCACTTTTGTGTGTAAGAAGCGTTTTAACCTTGAACTAGTATCTGGAAGGCCTGTCCAGGATGCGGTGCTAATAAAAGCAATATGGAAATTCAGAGCTAATCTACTAATCACAGGAAAGCTAATTCAGTTTGGCTGGAGGTGAATGTAGAGCTGTTATTTAGGCGCTGACAGGGGCCCTGGCTCGTACCGAGGGGGGGTGAGTAGTTTAGATCCTCATCACAATGAATCACAGGACCGGGTCACCTTGACGAGCCGCTGGTGTCTCTCAGTAACAGATCCCTGTAGGAGGCAAGATTCAGACCTCGAGTGATGTTAGCCTGGTTTCCTTTTTGCTGTTTGTTGAAACTGTAAGGAAAGCTGAGTCAGATTCAACAGCACCACCACGTGGTTGTCCTTAACTGCTGGTTTATTCTGATTGCCTGCTCGATGATGATTACGTTTGTCGTTTTTTATAAAATTTGATGAAAACAACAGATGTAAGATAACTTGTTGGGTTTAAAAGGCAGTTTCCAACTTCTCAGAAGCAAGTTAAACTCACCTGTACAACTTTTAGACACAGCAGAAATGCATTTACAGAAGGATTGGCCTAAATGTTTGTAAGAGAGGAGGTAAGCACAGTGACCTACATGCCCCCTTTTTTTAGTATTAATGTCATCAGGTCAGTTCAGCAGATTTTTAACTACTACTCTGTGATCAGAGCTTAAACCTACAGATCTTTTTGTTTAAAACAGAAAGTCCAGGGTCTGAGTGCAGTTATGATCCAGAAACACAGATTCTAGGTCCGGTCTTTCCCTCTCTGCAACTTGTTGTACTCACACATACTGTGCTTTGAAATGTTATGTTAGTTATGTGCAATATATATATCACGTCCATTTAAGCTTATATTACTACCTTGAATACAAATTCATCCTGCTTGCATAGTTAAAATTCTACCATGTTCTTGTTTACTATTTTCTCTTTAGGATGTTGTAAATATTATAATTAATTTTTCACTTTTTAATACTTTTATTTTTGTACCCTTATTGCATTTCCTTATTTCTACTTTGTTTGTTTTTTTGCGAGTCAAATTGGTTCCTCTCATCCTGAGCATTTCATTGTACTGTTAACCTTGTGTTAGCCTTGCATATGACAAATAAACACAACTTGAACTATTAAACACTTTGTACAAAATCGTTTTAGTCCCATCCAGATATACACCGAGCACTACTGTTTGCTAACACAGCTTGATAAAAACGGCTACAAGTCATGGGATTAGCTTACTTACCGCCTTTGTCTGACGTTGCACGACCATAAACTTCATTGATAAATCCACAACGCCAAATATTATTCCGTGGTATGCGATGAAATATGCAGTACAAAGCTTGGAAAGCCAGAAGCCAATGTTGTTTGTAGCCACTTCTTCGCACGTCGGCGTCGAAACTCCAGAAGATGCTGATTGGCTGGAATGAAAGCTCGCCTGTGATTTCATTTGTTTATTTTATTTTTTTTAACCTCTTCTTTAACTTTTATTTATTTTTATTTAACTTCTGTTGTCGCCGCACAAATCACGTGGCAGGTCTGTTTTGACTGGGGGCGGGTGTGGGGGAGATCCTTCATTCTGCAGACAGATTGTAGAGACCGCTGCACTCTGACAGTTCATTATAAAAGTTTATTATAAAGCGGGAGATAACTAGATATTTTGCTTGGGCATTTGCCCAGTTCCCTAACTGTGCAGCATAGAGGGAACATTAAACGTATCGTTGGGCACTTCTAATTGGTTGTGCGGAAATTCCCAAGCATTTTTTTATGGTTCTACGCTGTATACTCGCGTATCACGTGGACTACAGCACTGGTTTTACTGCTGTTTGTGAGTCATTCTGAGGCAGCAGATGCTCTCCTCACAAAACACCTTATCTCTCTGTGCACATGCACCTACAGCCCACGCACACACCAACACAATACCTCCTCCCAGCCTTACTGAGCTCTAGCTTTCTGTCTTGCCCAGTCCTCCCACCTGTAGCCCCGTCTGCTGGTCAGTTTTGGGAAGAGCTGGCTGGAAACCACGGAGGGAGGTCTGATAGGAAAACACCTCCAAGATGTTTGTTGTGGGACAACCAGGAAAAAACACAGTGGTGCAACAATGACATCATTGTGGTCCTCCCCAGACAAAAGCTTCTGACCTAACCACATTGAGATAACACTCTAACACTGTTGTTTTAAACCTGTTAAAATAACTTGTTGCCAGAGCAGGTGTGTAAATGAACCATGCTGCATCTGTAGTTCTAGGATGTGTCAGGTGAATGAACTTGATCCTGTAATTGTTGTCCCCTTGTTGACAAGGGAAAGTATAAAGAATTAGAAAGAGATCAGTGTGATGAGCAATCATTTGACGATTAAAAAAAAAAAAAAGTCCTGGGTGTCACAGTTGAGTTTTGTGAAATCGTGTGTGCAGGTGCTGAACGAGGCAGTGGGAGCCATGATGTACCACACCATCACCCTGACCAGAGAGGACCTGGAGAAGTTCAAGGCGCTGCGCATCATCATTCGCATCGGCAGCGGATACGACAACATCGACATCAAGGCGGCCGGAGAGCTCGGTGCGAACTCTAAAAAACTGTCGCACCTAAAACACAACACTCACGTGCAAAAGTGATCAGAAATATTTTATTATTTTTATTCATTTTTGGGCAGCTATGGCCTTTACATCAGAGCAGTCGTTCTCTGGGGGGGGTGCATAACCATAACTCCTATTTTTACTTCATTTTATGGTCCTAAAGAAACTAATGTTTACAGCTGCAACTGAGGCCTGCTTTTGTGTTGCACTAAACACGTTTCCATGACGATTAGACAAACAGAATGGACCCACTCCTTAGTGGTCAGCCGACACGTTACCTGGATAGAAGTGATGACTAAAAGTTTTTTCTTAAAAGAACAGAGTTTGCTGGTGGAAGGTGTCACTAAACGCAGCTGGATTTAAGCGAGACGTCCGGTGTACGTACTGGTTGGTGTTTAGACTCAGTTTACACACCACATGTGCCCGTGTTTAAACGTGGACCTACTGAGAAATGGAGGAGGGAAAGGGCTGCTTTAACTTAAACAACATAAAGATAGGAGATTGTTGTTGGAATTACAGTAAATGGTAAAAAAAAAAGACCTGTTTGTATGTTGTGTATAAAAACTTTGACAGCTGACAAGTTAAGAACAAAAATAAAACAGTAATGCGCTAAAACGATAAATCCTAGGTGAACTTCTTGTTTTAAACAAATAAAACTTGATTATCACCTACAGAAAAAATTCTAAGGCACGGGGGAGATACAGTTTTTACAAAATCTTTTCACTCGTCGTTTCTAAAAATATCCTTGTACCCACTGTTTTCAGAAATATCTTCATCCACACAAAAACATCAAAATTACCCAAAACCAGTGGTGGGCACAGTTCTGCTAATAGTGGAACTCATTTTTATGTTAGTGGATTAGCGCTAACTTTGGAAACTGTTAGCAGAATTAGCTTCCGCTAAATTAGGTTTGGCCAACTTTAAGTCCGCTAATGAAGTTCACAAGCTTGTTCCTGTCTATTGTGGGCGGGCCTTGAAGAGTCCGTTATGTGCGCTATTGGCTTACTACGTGTACATGTGGCATGATTTGTCGACGCAGCTTCAACTGGAAGTAGAAAAAAGACATGTGACACAGACTAAGTCATCAACAGTTTAGCATTAGCTTCTGCTTTTTTTTTTTTTTTTTACCTGTTTAGCATTAGTAAAGCTAATTTCTTGGTTAGCTATAGCCACTACTGCCAAAACAATGTAGTTACTATGCCAGGCCTGTAGAAGGTGCTGTAACGCACACCAGAAACTGGACATGATGCATGGCGTGTAAAGCTTTCACGCTGGATGTAAACACAAGAAAAAGAAGACGCCCCAGGTCGTAGGTCAGATTAGAGTTGGCTGATGACATTATTATTTTTCACTGCATTTTATCTATTTACACAAAACACATTTTTCCCCACTCTGGACTATTATTTAAAAAAAAAATAGTTTTGAGACTCCTTAAACACGGTTTCCATGTGGACGCAAGACTTAAATAAAATTTAAAAAAAAATAAAAAAAAACAAGCACTTGCATATTCACAAAAACTGTTCCCATGTGGACGGCCCTTAAGCCACTAAAGCTGCAATGTAGTGACTACAGTCTTGGCTCACAAAGGGACTTTATTCATTATCAAACACCTGCACTTGTTATTTATTTATTTATTTATTGTGTTTATTGCACAGATTGAACTGTGGTGTCGTTCTTTTACAAAACGCAATTAAAATGGAATCAGTGCAGCCATTATTGCTGCAAGAATACTGAGCTGATACGTTTGTTGGGATTGATTAAAGCCTCTTGTCGTGGTTCTAAAAAGGCGATTGTACATTTTGATTTATTTATTTGTTTTCAATAATCAGAGGCTGATGGAGTGGTTCACTTTCATTGTTCTAGCAAAGTGCGGTTTCTGTTTGATTAGATTTTCAAACTAAAGCACAAATCTTTCTTTAAATCTTACTCAGCCGAGGGAGGGCTTAGAAATGTTTCTTTTTCTAAAGATGGCATAAAAAGTTTGAGAACTTCTGCGTTGAATGGAAAAATCTTGACACCTGAGTAGCTTTAACAGGTGTTTAGGTGTGTTCACCACCAGGAAATATACCATATCCTGTGTTGACGTATTGATTTTATCAGAGTTGTTGCTGCTGTCGTCCTTATTTGATCATTTGTCTGTCAGTGACACACACTACCTCAGGCGTCAGTGATCTGATTTAGCTGAGTCCTTTGGGGATATGTCGAATCGTTGCATTATGGGATTTGGAAAACCATACAGATCATTTGAAGAAGGAGTTCTAAGGAAAATAAGATACTGAACCGCTGATGGTGATTTTTCTGTTACAAAGGTGTCGGATTGTTTACCATCTCTTTGTGTGGATTTTCAGAGATAGTTCGATGAACCGTGACGATCCCACTGCGAGCCAGAACGTTCAAAGGGACAGAATGAAAGACATGCAGGGGAGGGGGAGATGAGTTGGGTTTTCTCTCTGAACTGCCACCGGGGGCTCGTATCAGCAGGCTGGTGGCTCGAACAGCTCTTACAGCTGACAAAGCTGCCATTTCCCTGCCAATACCAGATACTGCGTCTAACTGCCACCCACTCAGCGAAAGCACTCTGCCTGTGCAGCGCAGGAGTCAAAAAGCTATCGGGCCTCGACAAGATATGATGGCTGTTCTCGAGGAGAAGAAAAGAGGACCATTGATTGAACAGACTGGCTATTTTTTGCCGTCCAGAGACAACGGCGCTGTTACTCTGAGATACAGAGTGGGATGAGGACATTAGTGGAGAGTGAGGGCAGACAGAGCCGCTTTAAAAAAAAAAAAAAAACAAGTCCTGTTGGAGAAAAAAGGCGAGTTAATATCACAAGGTCACTGGTTTAAATGGTTGAAGGAAACCTTCTGCTGGAATTTATCTTGACATAGTCTCTGAAACGCGCACAAGTACAGGTTGTCTTTTTAATATCTGGATATTTTCCCTTTCCAGGCAACACAGAATGCAAAAACTAATTTAAAATTAAACGCCATATCACACGCTGCCTTTCATGAAGTATTCAAACTAAGATCATCACCATTTTTTAAGATAAGATGGAACTTTATTGATCCCGCAGGAAATTGTTGTGCCAGAGTTTCAGTACAAAGGAGCCATACACACAAGGAATCACGCAAGATGTAAAAAAATAACCAGCAATTAAGATCTAAACAGGTTAGGTGCAGATGTGCGAAATGTTTTAATGTGGAAAAACACTTAAGTGTTTACTGTGGTGCAGGATTAATTAAGAAATTAATAAAATTAGGATAAATTACTGTAATTTCTGGACTTGTTTTGCTTAATGCGTCTTATAGTCTGAAGAATACGGTAAGTTTTTATATATTTTTGTGGTAGCTATAAAAGACAGTTTTTTTTCTTACCCAGCCCCCATCCTCAGGTTTTAGACAGCTGTTTGAGCTTCAGCTCTCCGTGGGTTAAACGTACGTCGGATGAACACCGATAAGAATTACAGCATTGATTTTTGCCATTAGCCAGATTAATTTTGGCCTCTCCGTGTTCCCTTCCTTTCAGGCATCGCCGTGTGTAACATTCCCTCCGCAGCTGTGGAGGAGACGGCCGACTCCACCATCTGCCACATCCTCAACCTTTACAGAAGGAACACCTGGCTGTACCAGGCTCTCCGGGAGGGCACGCGGGTCCAGAGCGTGGAGCAGATCCGCGAGGTGGCGTCAGGCGCCGCGCGCATCCGTGGAGAAACCCTCGGCCTCATCGGTTTTGGTGAATATCAAGTTTATAACTGCGCTGTCTAGTTGTTGTTCATCAGTCTTTGTTGTAGTGTCAAAGGCTTTAGTAGTTGAGAAAACATCATCTGCAGCATAAACACGAGCAGGAATCTTTTTTTTTTTATGTCTGACACATTTAGGCTCGCCGTTGTGGATTTACCATATGGGCACAAATTCCAGTCATTTATTTTATTGTAAATCAGAATGCGTACCGGTAGTTGTGAATTAAGTTTTGGTACCTTGTAAATAAAATGGCTACGCAAGTCTGATTCACAGGCACAAAATATTTGACTGGAATCAGTGCCATGTTATGTCATATTTTTCTAAGGCTGTCCACATGAAAACAAGAATTAAAAAAAAAAAAATCACCATTTGGCTGTTCCTAAAACGTTGCTTCGTGTAGACACAAGGCTAAAACCATACAAACTTACGTAGTTCCCATGTGGATGGTGCATGTTTCTATTCTCTCTTCCTGTTTTTCAACTCCTCCCCTCTCATATTGTGCTCCCCAGACATGCCCCCCACCTCGCTCCGACATAACCAGGTTTTAAATCTGCCCGTGTGTAGTAAGAATGTGTGTTTCACTCGCTGCACCTGTTTTGCTGCTGATTGTAAGTCTCTGTTTGAACATCGCTGGTTAGTCAGATGCTCCGTCTTCTCACAAGCCTTTCCTGAGCGCCACCTTATCTGTGTCCACATATGCTCCACAGCACCACCCCCTCCACCCCCATACCTGCTACAGGTTCCAGACAGCTGCTGACCAGCTGCAGCAATGAAATGATCTTGTTTTCTCCCATTTTTACCCCAATCCTCCCACCTGAAGCCTTGTCCACTCGTCCCAACAATGCTCGTTGTCGGTGAGATGATGGAGACCATGAAGGTCTCCTGGTGTTTGATCGTAGACAGATGTGTGTCCCGAGGAGTTCATGAAGTGTCCAGAATGAGCCACTTCTGTTTTTCCAGCTCGTTTATTGGTTGCTATGTGAGAGGATATCGCTCCTGTCACTTCAAATTGAGTTGGGATTTGGGGAATTTACAGGAGGAACCATCTGTAATCAATATTTCTTCATCAACAAGGATTCAAACACATAAAGGTCAGGAGATGACTGACCTCCTGAACTAGCAAACTGGTTCTTACTGGTTTCCCCGAAAGAAGCAAATTACGAGTTTTAAACCAAAGATAATCTTATGATGAGAAAAACAGAGTTGCATTGGGTCAAACTTTAAAAACAATGTACGATCAGGTCTGTCGCGATAAACAATAAATCAATTAATCGCATGATAAATGAAAATGATTGACCTAATTTTCATTTATCGACTTTATCGTTTCTTCATGTGTCTCTCTTTCTGAAGACACTGGATGACAAAAAGCTCAACTCTGGTGCTCTTCACTGAACCCCTCACTTTCGCGTTTCTCTTTAAAATCTGTTTTAACCGTCCAAAATTGTTCAAACAATCTTATCGTTTATCGCAATAATTTCTGCAACAATTAATCGCCTAGCAAATTTTGCTAGGCGATTAATTTGTTATTGTGACAGGCCTACGTACGATCTTTCACTTCAAGATGTCACCCTCAGAGTATGTGTTGTGAATGACTCTCAGCTACTACCACGTCAAAGTTTAGGCCAGTGTCTGTAAAGTGGACTGAGCTGGAGCAGTTTTTCTGTTGACTGATAATTATCTGTGGTGGCCATCTTGAATTGGACTGAGTTGTAGGATTATTTACTGAAAGTTTCTTTAAAATCTGCATTTGTGGTTCAGATGTTTTTGCTAACAGACACGGGAAAAAGCATTACAGCCCACCTTGTGCCTTTAGGTGTTGTGGTATTAAAGCCCATCATTTCAATGGGTTCTAGATGTTGGCAGGCGTGGATTCATCAGTAACGGGGAGTGAAAGTGAAGCAGGAAGTGACAGAGATGGACCTTCAGAATGATCAACTGGGAAAAGGCGACGCTTAGAAACGCAGAGCGGAGAGAAGTCCTTGGTTCTCTGGCATTTAAGTGTTTCTAAACTTGGACTTTTACTGACATTAAGCGTTCAACAGATCTGTGAGGAAGAGCTGGCACAGAGCCAGTCTGCAGAGTGTACAGTCATGCAGCCACAAACGAAGCTGCAGTAAATGAGGCCGAGCTGCAGCCGCAGTGTTGAAAACGGACGGGAGAACCTCGTCCCTCTCCTGCTGCTCGCCGTCATTATCTTCAAGCTGCAGCTGAACGCAACAAGCGCAATCCTGAACTCCTTGCGCAGCCGAAACGTGTTCAGAGATGACGTAGCCGAGGAAGAAGCACAGAAAGCTAAAGACGAGGAATAAAACGTTTTACTGCAATCAGCAACTCGGATAGATTTGTTTTAAAATGATTGATTAATTGACCGATATCGAAACAAGTGGATGCTGAAGTGGTGCTTGATTTAGCAGCTGAAGGAGGAACTGGACACGTAATCGATCCTTTTCAACATTTCTATTCTGCAGAACCTTGTTCCTCAGCTGCAGCTGCTGAGCAGAGCGCTTCCTGCAGCCAACACGCACGTCCTACACAACAAATGTCTGCGAGAGACGCAGGGAGAGGCTTATTATGGTCTGCAGGCTCGTCCTGTCACGACTCTTGCAGATTTTAACCTCCTAAAACATAAATGGCCGCCTGATCTGATTAGAGTGATGATTAGAACAAACCATGAACCGTAACAGTTAGCAAAGGTAGCTTTCATTTTCATCCTTTGTAGTTTTCCACTAAAACAGTTTTTTATGTTTTGTGGTTGAAACAACAAAAGTCAAACATCGACAGTTTGACTCATCTCTTAAACATTTACAATTTATTTATTTATTTATTCATTTAATAAAAAATAAAAAATACACAACAAACACATGTATCCCATAAAAATATACAATATAAAATGAAAGGCAGCAGAAAGAAGAAAAAAATCTTATTACGTATATCTGGCCCTTTTCGAAAACAATTACAATTTAAACTTATTAGGGCGTAAAAGTTTGACATTTATAAACGATGGAAGCATTTTTAGACAAACGGCAACAAAGTCAGAACAAATTTACTTTGAATGCACAAGATGTTCATGAAAACTATTCCCGAATCACATCAGTGTAACATTTGTTGTGAAAGTCCCAACTTTTATCTTCATCTGATCCATTTATTATATTTAAATGGTGCTTTTGTCACTTTTGCACCTG
The DNA here is from genome assembly GCA_032273985.1 of Hypsolebias coamazonicus. Taxonomy (NCBI): domain Eukaryota; kingdom Metazoa; phylum Chordata; class Actinopteri; order Cyprinodontiformes; family Rivulidae; genus Hypsolebias; species Hypsolebias coamazonicus. The sequence goes on along the minus strand of JAVCKU010000052.1, from coordinate 14,700,123 downwards.
TTTTCTTGATGTTCTGCTGTGTTTGTGTCCTCAGGTCGTTCGGGCCAGGCGGTGGCCGTTCGGGCCAAGGTCTTCGGCTTCAACGTCATCTTCTACGACCCGTACCTGCAGGACGGGCTGGAGCGCTCGCTGGGCGTCCAGCGCGTCTACACCCTGCAGGACCTTCTGTACCAGAGCGACTGCGTCTCCCTGCACTGCAACCTGAACGAGCACAACCACCACCTCATCAACGACTTCACCATCAAACAGGTACGCAAACCGTCCGAACCGATCCGAGCCCGACGTCACGTCACTGTGGGAGCAGCTTTTTATCTGAAGCTCCACCCAAGCTGGACACAAATTCACTGCTTTGTTCTGTCGAATGCAATCAGCACCAGAACACGGCTACAACAAATACATCGACCGAGCTGCGCAGCAGGAGAGCTCAGGGTTTTGACGTGTGTTTTATTTGCAGATGATACTTTTTTTGTTCAGGTGAAGATATTGAACGGATGTTAACAGATGATGCAGGCAGAATTCATAAAAATACAAACTTGGTTCAAACTTAATAAGTTACCATTACATTTGGAAAAAAAAAAAAAACAACTACATGATATTTAGTAATATAAATAAAATTATTGAAGTTCCATTTAAAATTGACAGTATTGAAATTCATGGCGTTAATGAAATAAAATTTTTGTGTGTCGTTAATGATGAGAAGCTGACGTGGAAATCTCATGTAAATTAAAAAAAATAGCAAAAATTGCATTGCTGTATAAAGTAAAATAGTTTTTGAATGACAAAGCTTTGTATATGTTGTATAATGTAATTGTTCCATATTTAATCCATTTTATTGAAGTTTGGGGAAATGCTTGCAAAACAATTACAAACCCTTTTTTTATTTTACAAAAAAGAGCTGTAAGAATTATTAGTAGGAAGTGCTATGATCACCCAACAAATATATTATTTCATCTATTGAAATTAATAAAGTTTTATGATTTGGTTGAATATAGTATTTTACAAGCCATGTATAGAGTTCATAAAAAATATTACCCCCAAATATTCAGTTAAATTCTGATACAAAAAGAGTCATTATAACCTTAAGGGAATGGAAACGATAACAAATTTAGCTGGGCGATTAAGTGTCTCAAATTATTGCGATAAACAATAATGTTTAAAATTTGACGATGATGAGTTATTATTGTCACATTTAAGAAGAAATGTTGGTTAATTTGTTTTGGATATAGTACATTTTTTTTACCACTGGATGGCAGTATAAACCTGTTTGAGCTGAAGGATGGATAGTGAGGGAGCGAGCAGCGTGTCTTAGAAAAAAATGGGAGGGAGGCCCCTTGATGTGACATGGACTCGCTGTCTTTCCTGTTTTTGGTTCTCAAAATAGCGGACGCTCGGTGTAGTTGTAGCTCTTTAGCATAGCATTTTTCACACAAAGCTATTTATTAAAAAAAATCAGTAAACAAGTTCTCAGCTTTTTTTTTTGCAGCGAAAAACAACTTTTTAGACGAAGGCATGGGTTTCAACTGTGAATTTTGTTGCTTCAACAAGACAGAGGTTTTGTCCCCAAGGTCAAGCTGTTAGCTTAGCTCGTAGCTTATCTTCTCAGCTTAGCTGCTTTTAATGATCCAAAACCCCAACTTTGGACAGTTGAAATAGATTTGAAAGAGAAAAAAGAAAGGGAGGGGTCAGTGAAGAGCACTGGAGTTGACTCTATTGTCATCCAGTGTCTTTAGTAGAAAGACACACAAAGAAATGATAAAGCTGATAAATGAAAATGAGGCTGATAATTTTCATTTATCATGTGATTAATTGATTTATTGTTTATTGCGACAGGCCTAGTCACTGGTGCCCATATCCAGCAGTCACTGTGCAAGAAGTGGGGGCCACCCTGGACCATCACAGGGACACATAGGCCCTGTTTACACGGACACGGTGGGGGGAAACGGAGGTTTTGGGTATGTTAATTAGAGGAAAAGTTCTGCGTTGACACGGGCGAATTTCAGTGTTTACATGCATCCGGA
>JAVCKU010000052.1:14608826-14623006 GCA_032273985.1 Hypsolebias coamazonicus | reverse complement strand
TAGATATATCTATATATATATATATATATATATATATATATATATATACGTAGATATATATACGTAGATATATGTAGATATAGATAGATATACGTAGATATATGTAGATATAGATAGATATACGTAGATATATGTAGATATAGATAGATATATGTAGATATAGATAGATATATGTAGATATAGATAGATATACGTAGATATATGTAGATATAGATAGATATAGTTAGATAGCTATAAATAGACATATAGTTAGATAGATATAGATAGATATAAATAGATATAGATAGATGGATATAGATATATATATATATATATACAGTATAGAGAGGTAGTGTTGCAAAACTATCCCTCCATTTTGGCAGAAAGCTGCAGCCAGAAGCACTGTTGACTTCTTGGTAGTGTAGTTTTTTTTTGACTGGCCTTACAGTATAGGCTTATTGAACGAAAACTACAAAATGGCAGGGCCTGGCTGAAGTTTCATTTACTTTTTATCCCATAACGTCACAATCGCGTAATATTAAAGTTGGCAATCGTTGAAAAACTGCGAAAGAGCAAGTTCCTCGAAAGTCGAACCGCGAAGTAGCGAGGGACTACTGTAAAATGAATGGATGTACTTCTCTGGCATTTGCCTGCTGTAATAATAAAACCTCTCCTTGGACTCATTTTCGTGAAGATGGTCTTAAAAACAAAGAAAACATTTAATTGATTTCAGACTATTAAATTGACAAATCGTTGATTCAGACTTCTTTAGCTGTTGCACCTCAATAGAAAGTGCTTTGGGGCTTTTTAATCTTAAAACCCGTCACATTATTTTCCAACAAATTAAAAGTATAGAATCCACTTTATTCTATTGATTATTTGCAGCTGCACGTCTTAAACTTGGCAGTGATCTGCGTCTCTAACAGACTCGTGTCTTTCATGTGTTCCATAAGCACACCAACAGGAGGTTTACAGAGGCTCTATTCTCTCGCCTCCCTCTAGCCCGACATCGGTGAGGCATGAGGCAGCTGTCCTGCCTTCTCTACATTAGCTGTACAGATTGGATAAGCCTCGGTCATAAAGCTTCTCAATCCAACGTGCGCAGCTGTCACAGGACTTGCCTGCAGCCGTGTTGGCACATGTGGAATTGCCTAAAGAAGTTACTGAGTTTCCCAGATGTATGCGAGCATTGTGCAGGGAAGGAGTCAAAAGGTCAGCATGAGTGACGTGTGCCCTCTGGATGTCTGACCACTTGCTGCGTGGGTTCATCTTGGATCAGATCACAGCCTATCTTATTTGCCGTAAATGAGTTATCTTTATCATCCACCATTGAATAGGCGGTAATGTTTTCTGCCTGTGTGTATTTTGTATTAGCTTGCATCGGCAAAATATCTCACAAATAAGTTAGTTTTAATAAAACTCTTAGCGTAATCACTGGGTGTCGTGTATACACGATTAACTTTTGGAGTCAGTCCAATTCAAGATGGTTGCCATAACTAATCCCATACCAGCACAATTAGTTAAACTAGAGAAATTGCATTTCTTGCGAAAATGCAGTGTGAATGCTTATTGCAGAAGAACTTGATGAAAACAGATGAAGTTAGCTAAAAACATGCTGAAATGCAGCTGACAGAAGAAAGCAGAAAGAACTCGTATTTGCTAAATTAGGTTAAAATACGCAGAAATTGTCACAAAAATTGGGAAATTTGCTAAAAAATAGCTTAAAAGGCAAAAAGAAGCTTGAACGACCAGAAGGAAGTAGAAAGAGCTGACATGAGATAAAAATATAGAATTAACTGAAAAAGATAAACTAGCATCAAAAGAGCTAAATAGTAGCATAAAGAGCAGAAATAGCTGTAACTAGGAGAAAAAAACTGAAAGTGGTTATTATCTGAAAAAAGCTTAAATTAACAAAGAGCAGCTGAACAGTAGCTAAAAAAGCAGAAAGAAGCTTAAATTAGGAAGGAAGAAGGAAGGAAGTGGAGATAGCACATTGTAGCTAAATTAGGCTGAAAAAGTTTAAATGAGTGCAAAAAATGTGTAATTAGCTGAAAAAGCTAAAATTAGCACAAAACAGCTAAATATCAGCTGAAATAGTAGAAAAGGCTGAAAGGAAGCAGAAATAAGCTGAAAGGAGAATAACGAGCTGAAATCAGCAGGAAGAAGCGCAAAAATGTTCTAGTTAGCTGAAAGAATCTGGAAGGAGCACGAAACAGCTGAAAGTAGCTGAAAAAAGTTTTAATTTGCACAAGGAAGCTGAAAGAAGCTGAACCAGAAAATGGTTGTAAACAGCTCAATTCATTTCCTATGAGAAAAAAGCGGCAGAAAAGGCTAAATATTTCAAAAAGCTAAAGTTGCACCAATACCAAAAGTCACAGCAGGATTGTACTGAAAAAGCTGAACGTTTTGATACAATTTGTTGTAATAGCAGAAAAATTGTGGAACGAGAAAGATGCTGAAAAATGTACGGAAGAGAAATGGATCACAATAGTGTGAACACTTCATAAACATTCACACTATTACAGATAATGAGGTAAAGTTTATGTGGGAGTAGCTCAGAGTCATCCTCAACACATACAGTACTTTGAGCATTAACACATTTTGTGGCTGTGGCGGCCATCTTAAATTAAAATATGAAACACTGTGGGCCCTATGCATATCCTTTAATGAAGTGCCTTGATTAAATCTTATATTTATTCCTAAAAGGATCTACCTTTCTCTACACAGAAACTTCGGAATTTCCACAGCCTTAGCTGCCCTGGAATCCCAGGCGACGACCTCAGCGCGTCAGGCCAGGCGGCGCCCACTCTCAGGTGCAACACCGACGACTTATCTGAAAACGAAGACGGCTCGGAGGACATTCAGAGCTGGCCCAAAGATGGCGAGCCCACCAGGAGCGAGTCGGACAGGAACCTCATAAACAGCCGCACCTCGACTGAAGGGACGACCAACGGGAAGGACGGCGAGCCTCTGTGGGCGGGGCTGTGCAGCATGAGGAGGGACGTGTACCAGCTCGGAGGAGAACTCGACATCGAGCAGATCGAAAGGAACTGAGCCGCTTTCCTTCTGTGGGAAGATGAAGTAAAGGGCTGGAAGTTCATCACCAGGTGGTACAACAAACAGTGCCGCGGGTCTTAAGGACAAAGCGAGCGGGGAGCTCCTGCAGAGAGCGTTCCAGCGCTCGTCTTGTTCTGTTTTCAAGGAGGGACCGAACAGGCGCTTTATGCTTTAAATGTCCACGTTTGGGGACTGTGTTCAGAAGTGACTCCCCCACAACAGTTCTTTGTGTCTCAGGAGAAAATGCAAGTCAGGGAAGGTGGATCCGAGTGGAAGTAAAATGTCAGAATGTTGTAATCTTAACCTGATTAGCCTACTTGTGCTTTGTTTGTAGAGAATTCACAGCAGGCTTGTTTAAATTCTCTGCACTTGAACGTGTCTTTTCCTCTGACGTTCTGAACTAGCACATAGGTACACGACGGAGAGAAATGGTCACCACTTAAAGAGCTACTGTTGTTTAAGCCTCTTTCACTCTTACTGAGCAACAAGCCATACACACACACACACACACACACACACACACACACACACACACACACACACCTACAATATATACTGAAGAGCTTAACGTTGTACTCTGTAGCTTCAGGCTTACCTGTGAGATCTACTCTCCTGAATGTCTGAAATGTACTTTAAGATGCTAACAGCCTTAATGTTCTTTCTTTTTACGATTTGTAACAAATGTACTTAAAACATAAGCATAATTTCTATAAGGAATAAACAGGTTTAAAAGTCATTTGTAATCACATTATTTGTTCTTGCTTGTTGTTGCTCGTTGCCGATGGCGAAGTAGTGATAATGTTTTACCCATGTCTGTCTGGACAGATTTTTGTGGAACTTCAAGATTAAGATACATAAAATTGCTCATAATGTCAACAAGTTTGACCAAAAACCTGATGTGCTCAGTCCGATTTTAAACACAAACGCTGGCATGGATGCCAGCGGTCTAATCGAGGCTCGGCTGCCAGCTCTGGGTTTGTGTCAGCAATTGTTCAGACGTGTCTTAGTTGCTTAGTAAATCGAAAGATGTAAGTGGGTGTGAATAGATTCTCTGGCTGGCCTGATTTCTTGCAAGGCTTTGACATCCTGTCTTGTTTAGTATGAAGTTTCAGTATGTTTATGTTCACCCTAACAGCTTTAAAGTTTACATCTGTTTTGTGCTACTTTGATCAATATTATAGTTTTAACATGATCTGAACTGATCCTATTACGGTAGAAACCTAGAGAAATTGCATTTCCTGCAAAAATGCAGTGTGAATGCTTATTGCAGAAGAACATGATGTAATGTAGCTAAAATGGAAGAACAAGCTTAAATTAGCAGAAAGAACACGGTGAATTGGGTTTAAATAAGCAGAAATGAACACAGAAATTAAGAAATTGGCTAAAACTGCTGAAATACAAAAATGAAAAAGCAGAAAGAAGCTTAAAGGAAGTGGAATGAGCTGAAATGGGCTCCAAAACAGCGGAATTAACTGAAAAAGCTAAATAGTAGCTGAAATAACAGAAAATGCTGAAACTATCGAAAATAAGCTGAAAAGAGCTTACTGAGCTGAAATTAGCAGAAAGAAGTTACCGTAATTAGGCTGAAGCTGAATGTAGCAGAGATTACCATGAAAAACTAGAATTTATCTTACAACAGCTGAAATTAGCTAAAAATGTTAAAAGGTACCTGAATAGGTACAAACCAGATTCCAAAAGAGTTGGGACACTAAAGAAATTGTGAATAAAAATTGAAAAAAATTCAAGAAAACGCTTAAACTACCAGAAGAAAGTTGAGAGTAATTTCTTTTGCTGAATTATGCTGAATAAAATTAAAATGAGAGCAAAAATTGTGGAATTAACTGAAAAAGCTAAAATGAGCATAAAACAGCTAAATCGTAGCTGAAATAGTAGGAAAAGCTGAAACTTGCAGAAAAATGCTGAAAGGAGCATAACAAGCTGAAATTAGCAGAAAGACGTCAGAAGAAACACAAAAAGGTTGTAGTTAGCTGAAAGAATCTGAAAGGAGCACAAAACTGCTGAAAGTAGCTGAAAAAGTTTTAATTTGCAAAAGGAAGCAGAATCAGAACAAAATGTAAAAGGAGCAGTCAAAGGCTGTAAACAAATCTATATGACAGATGTAAAAAAAAAAAAAATGGCACAGAAGGCTAAATATTTCAAACAGCTAAAAGTTGCACAAATACCAAGTCACAGCAGGATTGTCCTGAAACAGCTGAACATTCTGATACATGATTTGTTGAAATAGCTTGAAAACTGCAGGACGAGAAACGCGTCGAAAATCGGTACTGAAGGAAAATGGATCACAATAGTGTGAATGTTTCATAAACATAAACATTCACATGATAATTCTTTATAATTTGATCTACTTGTGATCGTTTATACTGATAAGCTGATCATTGTAAGGACCTTCTCATAGGCTTTCCAAAGCAACATACATGGGAGTGGGGGGTGTCATTTATGATGATGATGATCAGTGAAGAATATGCAATAACAGTGAGGTCATTGTTGGAGATGTCTTAAATACAACAATGCACCCTGACCCAGTTAAGTTGCAGGAAAACAATTGCAGCAGCAAGAGTGGTGCTTCTGATGGGACTGTGTTTGTGTGCTGAAGCAGGGACTGAGTGAAGGAGGACGCCGAGCAGGGGAGGGAAGTCCGGTCGCTTTTTCTTTTTTTTTTTTTTGATGGCGGGTGGAGTGGTGAAGCTGAGCGACGGTTCACCCCAAAGACCTCGCTCCCTCCCCGCTTTGAGAAACAAAAGGGGCTTTTTTCTCTAAAGGAGCACAGTGACGTGGGAGGCGGCAGAGAATGTGGGCCATGTGTCAGGCCTGTTGCTGCTCCGTTCATCTGCTTCCCCTCCCCAGCTCTGGTGCCTGCGCAAACCTCAACAGTTTATATCGTGTTGTCAGATTTCTGATTCACTGCTCTGTTGATGTGATTCAGCACATTCACACGATGCTTGACACAGTAAGACACCTCTGGGAGCACAAAGTCACATCATTGAAGAGCGGCTGAGTAAGTTAAAGATTGCTTGACGTGCCATTCTCCAGGCTCAAATTCCACACAAAGCCCTTATGTGGGGACTTAAGTGGCCTGCAAGGCCAGTGCATACTCTCGTAATGGATTATTATGTTGTCCTACGAGAATCTTTACACTTGCACAGTGAGGTCACATCACTGTCAGCCCGCCTGTGTCACGTGGAAAAGCCACTCGCTGGTTCTCTTCGTGTTCTGTCACGAAGGAAATGGTGTAAACACGTCCCTTGTTAAACATGCTGAGCAGCAGACTGACACACCGAGGGCCCCCGGCCTTTAATCGGTGAAGTGACCAGAGTGAAAGGAGGCTGTGTTCTGGGAGCAGATAGGCAACCGACAGGAGGGGTGGGCCATGCCAAGGTTCTGCACCACATTCCCACAAACCCCCCCACAAGCACCGTGGTCACTTTTGAACTGTCACAGGAGTTTATGCATGGTCTTTTTTCCTGCAAGCACGATTCATAACGGACTACATGCTCCAACTTTTATACAAACGTTGGTTGCAGTTTTGCCATCCAGACACTGATAAATTTGTTGGTTCCTTTACAACTTGTTAAAAATACTTCATTTTTCTTAAAACCTGATTCATTTTAATGCAGTTGTCTTACGTAAAACTGCATGCCTTAAAACAACAAAGAAAAAGTGAATTATCCATGCATCGGTAAAGGCTACAAGACCACATTTGACAATCCCAAGTTCCTTTGACCACATCTGCCAATATTCTTAAAAGGTTCGTGGGACGAGCCACTCTCCCAAGATGTGGACGCAAGAGGAACTGCAACACCATGCTGATCAGATGGTTAGTATGAATGGTGGAAAAAACCAAGGGAACCATTTAAAACCATTCAAGCTAGTGCAAAGGTCAACCTATGTCACTTAGCATTGGATGCTAAGGACTATTGTGTTGTACTTAATTTAGGCCTGACACTGGAACATGACATTTTATGCCATGAGCTCTCAGAAATTGGTTTCTCAGCTCACAGAATTGGTTGGTTCACTAACTATCTTTCAGATCAGAGGCAATGTGCTCAAAATAATGGTACTTCTTTCAGTTATTTAACGATTAACAATGGTGTACCACAAGGCTCTATCTTAGGACCCACCCTCTTCACAATCTTTTTTTTTTAAATAACATTTTCTTTTGTTTATTCTTCTCAATTTACATGCTTTCTTTTATGATTGTATACTGTTTTCATCATTCTTTGTTAAAAATCAGGTCTTTCTTGTAAGAGTCCCGAGGCTCAATGAGACTAACCTGTATAAATATAGGTTGAGTGAAAACATTTTGTAATTGCACCATCAGGCAAAAAAGCATACACTTTATGTTTACTGAAGAAATGATAAATCAAGTTTTCAAAGAAAATAAATGTATACACAAGTGAAACATGGAGGGGGTTAGTTTTCTTTAGGGGTGGTTTGTTGCATTTGGTGTGGAGAACCTTGAAACTGCAGAGCGCAACAAAATCCCAAGACTACCAAAACTTTCAGGACAAAATGTGCAGCTCAGTGTCAGAAAGCTCTGCCTTGGTCACGAGTTCTTCAACAGGATGATGATCCAAAACATACAGCTAAAAGCTCTCAAGAAGGTATGAGGGAAAAAATATAGATTTATTTTTAATGGCCCTCTATGAGCCCATATCTTAAACCTTTAGAACATCTATGGAAAGATCTGAAAACTGCAGAGTGGATACGTCATCCTTCAAACTTGAGACAGACTGATGAGCAGTTAGCTCAGGAAGATCTTTTTTGTGTTGTGGAAGAATAAACAAACAAATTTGTGTCTGTTATATCTCTATAATGTGATGGGATTTGCTTCAGATGTGAACAAAAACCTTTAGATTAAAAAAATGTTTATGTGACATAAACCAATTATTGGCAGTAGTTCTCGAGTTTCCCTACTTGGCAGCTCAGACGTGGTCAGAATGAAGGACACCACCAAGCTGCAAAACATTTCCAGTTGAGCAAGTGAAGCTGATTTTTTTTTTTTTCACATAAAATTGGGGTTAAGAATATTTTAGACACAAACTCAACTGTGAAGTAAATCCTCTGAATCATGTGCTTTTATGCGAGCCGTGCCAGTTTACCAACTCTATTCCAGGAATTGTATAAAGTGCACAAGTTCAGTCTGTGTTGAAACAAACAGAAGGTGTATCGTGGCCATAAAAGCACTAACTAGAGATGACCCTTTCACAAGAACACTGTAGGATCTAAGGCGTGACAACTCCACGGGCAACAAAACAACTGGATAACCTCACAGAAAGGAGCCCCAGGAGAAAGATGGTTGTAAAATTGAGGTCAGCTGGAAGACTTCAGGCTTTCCGAAGACAATAGGTTTACGTTGCGCTGTGATATACGATCACCGTTTTGGCTGGGTTACACATGCGGTCAGTTATGGTATCACGGGGACATGTTTTGTGTCAGGGGAGCGATGTTTAAGAAAGGCTTTAGTGGGCAGCTGAGAAGGGGTCGCGTCCCTGGAGGGGGCTTGTGACGACTGTGGCCACATTAGAGTACAGACTCCTCTGTGTTTCAACTGGAGTGCTTCTCAGATTGCTTGTAAAGACTGTCTGGGGTGGGGGCTGGACTGGGCTTGGAGGCAGCAAAAAAAAAAGAGTGGAATAAAAATTAACTGTGGCTCATTTCTCTTATGTTTTAAAACCTGACTGTAAGAGCTGTTTGCATGGCTGCCATTCAGGAAAAGAGTGATGAAATGTAGGGAAACCATAAGGATTGAGGGCCTCTCTGCATGGGCTGATCCACAAAGGAGGAGGGTGGGGCGAACAACCAGCTGCTGTAAAAACAAGTGCATATTTCCACGGATAGCGGCGCATTCAGTGGTGCAGGTGTACCATGGCGTCTGGTCAGCTGGCCCACTGTTTCCTGTCAAACAGGAAGAACCAAACGAGCAGAGATGAAAGTTCAAGGTAACACACAGCTGGCAGTTGTTTAGGTGGGTAGATGCAGGTGTGTAATAAGAGCAGCAGTGTGTGAGAGGAGTCTAACCCAAACAGATGACATACAAACATTCATGAATGTCAGCTCAGACTGCAGCAGAGTGCAGGGAACGCTCTGCAAACATGCATGCAGGCTATGAACTCACTCAAGGGAAACCCCCTTTAAAAGAATGTGCTACTTTTACTCCATAATCTTATAATTCAATTCATAATAAGACATTATGCAGTGTATAGAATTAGAGGTTTAACTTTCATTGTAGGAATGCATATCACCCACCACATGTAATACTAACAATTTAAATTAAAATAATTTTATAATGAGAAGGGATGGAATTATAGTTGTTTAATCCAAAATTTCTAAATGAAGTTTTTACAATCTTATGCATTAGCACTTTATGCTTGCATTGAGGATGACACTTAGATACTACAACACTACATTTTTTTCAAAATCGGGAAAAGCGATAAGTTCTAACCCCTTTTGTGTTGACTAATGTTGATTAGCCGTGGTGACCATCTTGAATTAGGCTGACTTTAAAAGTTAGACAGTACAGTCAATATTTAGTTTCTGAGAGTTTCATTATAATGTCCACACACACACAGGCAAAAACATCATCGCCTTTACACCAGCTGGTGATAAAAAAAAAAAAAAAAAAGACTGCATCTATAATGATGCCTTTTAGAAAAATGCTGTAAAATACACTTAAATAAACATGCTTTCCCTTTGGTCTTAGTAGACAAACTCAAACACTTGACATCTTCTTAGGCGTTAGTTGACAAGATAACACATGACATCATCAGCATATTGTAGTAAAAAAAGAAGAGAAGGGTAAGGACACTTTGGCTACCGTTGACACAATACAGTATTGGGAGAGGACAACTAATATAGATTGATATATTGGCTGAAAAAATTTGGAATTTGTCCACCCCCAAGAATCTAAGTAAACAGCAATTGGTGCGGGGCTTATTTATTTAGCACGGCTGTTAGCAACCATGAAGCAAAGCTAATCAGATCCACGCTATACCTAGTCCCACACTAGGTTTACAAGTGGTGCCCTGGTCATAAAAACAGTCTTCCTAACGTGCGTTCATATTTTTTATGCTCCACTATTCACCATAAAGTTATCAAGTGTGTTACAAAAATATTAATTAAACAAAGAAACACCCTTCCCCGTTCACGATTTAAATGTATGACGAATACCTGATTAATATTGACCGCAGCATTTTTTTTCTTTACAGATAAATAAAGATTTTAGACAAACAATGCATTTGACTGAAGACAACGAAGATAGTGTTACTAACACTGATATATTTTACCTCTACATTAGATATTTTGTTCTGGATATACAGTATTTTACAAGGCAGTAGCCTATGCTAGGTTATCTAAGTGTTAGCTTGCTAACTTGAGAGGCACGTAGCTAATGACAAGTGGGTTGGAGGATTGAAGAAAATTTATTATTGATTTTTAAAAAATTGATTTTACAAATGAGTTACAATAAACTTACTCTGCTCAGCAAAATACGCTACACAATATTTAGTTGCTCTCTGCTTCTTGGGTCTCCTGTCCGCTGTGCTGTGATCAGCATGGCCATGACTTGAAAGTGGTCTTCATGCACCCTCTGCTGGATATATTGTACAATTACATCATTTGCAAGTAAGGACACGGCTGGTTCCAGCATTTTAGGAGTGAAAATTAGAAGTGTTAATATTGATGAACAATGGGCCAATAATCAGAAAATTCAATATGTTCCCACATGCTTATGTCGGCCTAAAATACTGTATTGACCCTACCGATATATCGGTCGGGCTCTAATACTCATAACTATGTTTTGTATAACTAGAAAAACTATCTATTTAAAATGTTGGTCATGAAGCAAGTAGATTTCATAGGAAAAATATTTTTATAAGAAGAAAAAAAGAAATGGGTTTTCATCTTTTTTCTAGACTGGTAAAATGCCTTGGAATGGGACTAAACTGATTTTTGTGTTCCATAGCTCATTAAGAAGAAGCTGTATTTTCTTACAATGCCTAAAAGCAAAGACGACCTGAAAACAAGCATTGGAAGTACTTCTGAGCACTGGATGTTATTTAGTCAGTGAGGCTAACTGCAGTTAAGTATTCAAAACAACTTGGATGCAAATAAAAGGTACAAAAGTGGCAAACTGATTCACAAATTACCTTGAACCGCTTCAGTTGCTCAAGGATCCAACAATCTATCAATATAGCAGCAGTGAGGTCATACATGTCCAGACATGCCTTCTGAAAATGAGGTCATCCCTCTAATCTGAAGGGTAATTGCGCTCTGCAGGCAGCAGCGACTGAAAGAATCAATATGCTGGACTCTAGGATGAACATGTCACTGTTTACCTAACTTGGCAGCCTGCATGGGTTAACTGTTACTAATTTGTAACTCGTGTGAAATGGGCGGATGACCTTAGGCAGGCCTCAGAGGTGTGGTTAACAACCAGCCAGAGCTGGGTCATGCGATGTGTTTGGATTTAAAGCTGAATGATGGTGAACTTGCCAAGAGGAGTTGTTGAAAACCTATGTCCCGTAATTACTGCAGTCCCTGCAATCCCCACCCAAAAAAAAAAAAAAAAAAGAACCCAGTTAAAGCCAAGTGAATTCATTTGAGAGCAGTCAAACATATTTAATAGCTCCATACAAGGCCAACGGGCAATAACACAACTGACAAAACATTGATTCAAACAGTGTGTAGACTGTTGTGCCAGCAGTACCAGCTGCATACGTTACTATTAACTAATCTAAAATGATACAATTAGACACAGTTTCATTTTGATGCAATTTATTACCTCTAGTTTTTCTATAACATTCAAGTTCATATCAGCTAATGGTGAAATAAAAAAGAAAAACATCGATGAATCATTTGGCAGTGGGCGTTCTGTTCTTGTTGAATCTATTTGGTACACTGGAACCTCGGGGGCAACAGTTGAAATTATTTTGAACGCCCCACTTCAAAAAGACCACAGATGATCTACCAAATTTTATTCCAAATCATTTTAATGAAACATCTCATTAAAGGGATAGTTGTTTGTGAAAGTTCGGTCAAATCCAACCAAGTCCATGCTCAATAATCCAGGTAGACAATCCAACAATTTTCAGTCAGGTCATCTGGACAGTTTCTTTTTTGGTACTGAAATGTTTCACCTTCCATCCAGAAGGTTTCATCAGTTCATCTGCATCAGAAAATTGTTGGGATTGTATACCTGGATTATTGAGCATGGACTTTGTTGGTATTGAACCAGTTTGACATGACTGTTGACGAGGAAGAGGGCCGGCACCAGATGAGGGGGCGTGCCAAAGAGACCATCTTAGCACCAACATAACTGGTTTGGTCCATTTTGGAGCAAGCTGTTGGGGGAAGATTCAGTTTTGTGTTGTGTTTCCTTGACTGATGACGCCTTCTGGATGGAAGGTGAAACGTTTCAGCACAAAAAAAGAATCTGTCCAGATGACCTGATTGAAAATCGTTGGATTCGGTCGAACCGTTTTCAATAATAGGAGCAACAGCACTTCACTTAAACTCCCCCTCTTTGTAGAAAACAAGTGATAATGACGTCCCTAAAAAGTTATGTGATGCATTTTACCCAATCCCCAGACTAAGGTAAAATTATTGTCATTTCACACTGTGCACGTCTCAAATTTATTTAAAATGTACAGATACAGACAAACAGATATTTATGATAAATTACAAACACCTGAAACTGACTCACACAGACAGAACTTTGTGAGTTTGGGGGAAAATAAAATAAATTTAAACAGAGACACACATCTTTGCTATAATCTGGGGCACAAAAATCATATTTTAGTGTTAATATTGCTTAATTCTAAGAACTAAAGAAACAGAAACACAAGTTTCAAAGAGACACTCAAACAGGCTGCACGCTCCCGCAGCCGCATGCTCTCATGGACCAGGAGTTTGGTCACACTCAAGTTGGACATGTCTACGATAATGACAGGAGCACGGTGCGAGACGTCGGTTAGCTACAGCAGGATCAGTGGCGGCAGTTATTCTACTTTTTTTTTTTTTTGTTCTGTTTTTTGAATGTCCAGATGACTAGACTTAACTTTTTTTTAGATTGTGAGAAAAAAGACAACACAAACTGTCATGCAAAAGAGTAGAGGTTTATTATTAGCCTATGTAGCTTTCTTCCATCCTGAAGTCATTAAAAAAAAAAAAGAAAAGCAATTTTTTTTTCAAGTTTATAAAACAATTATTAATAAGGGGTCTTTGTTTGGTAAGCCATTAGCCTAGCATTAGCTTGTGCTCTTTTCTCCCTATACTGTACTGTGCTCTGTAACTGATGTCATGGCTAATAAGGTACTAATTATTGATGACTAGATGACGGAACGCTTCAAAAACAGCCTGAATATCCCTTTAAGCAACCTGACAATTTTCAGCAGAGGTGGCTTTAAGTTAAATAAACAAAGATAAGCAGCTGTAAATTTGTGAATCTTCGCTCCGGTGATGGAGAGGCTGTTTCATTTTTGTTTACAGAGTGGGAAACATGAGCTCGAGCGGCTGCAAAATCCATCAAGGCCGCTTCGTCCTGCATTTATCATCTCTCAAAACAACTCACTTCCCATTTCTAGAGGTTTGTTATTGTAAAACAAAAGCTGCTCTGATTTGAAATCCTGTTGAAACCAGAGCCAAGGCTAAATTTCCACTCACACACCCGCCCCGGTACCCTTAAGGTCTTCAGTAAAAATGACTCAGACAAGATCAGGAAGATGTCACACATTTTTACACAAACTAATCAAGCACCTTTATTATTAACCATCGCATCTGTGTCAAAGGCTACTTTATGCTACTCTTCAAAAAAATGTGCATTATTTGTGTTCACCAACAGAAAAAGCAGGCTACACAAAATTACTAGAGAAGAGTTCAGTTTTATTAAAGTGAGGTTCTGTGGAAAGATTGAACAGCTAATATCTTACCAGCTGCAAAAAGCTATTTGATTGAACTCTGAAAAAACAAAACAAGAGGTATCTAAAAAAGCTAAGTCTGGTCCTCTGGACATTCAAAAAAAAACAAAACAAAACAAAGCAAAAAAATTTGGTAGAAACGTTTCGTCTTTCGTCCGAAAGACTTCCTCAGTCTGAGCTGCTGTATTCAGCTCAGTCTTATAAATAGCA
>JAVCKU010000052.1:14561584-14576376 GCA_032273985.1 Hypsolebias coamazonicus | reverse complement strand
AAAAAAAAAAAAAAAAAATTACTGTACGTATTTGTGTTTGTTACCCGTATGCATTTCATTAAAAGTTCAAAAATCTGTCTATGTAAATGTCTCATGTTACAACATGAACACCTGTGGCTTATATACAATATATGTACAAAAATGTTTTTTATTTTTAAATTTAGTGGGTGTGGCTTTTATTCAGGTGCGCTCAATAGTCTGAAAATTACGGTATATCAAAGTGGGCTACAGTAACTGAGGTGTTGTTTCTCTTTAACACTTAACTTTGTTTGCTAAAAATATGATAAATATAAATGTCTCATTTTGCTCAGAGGGAAACTTCTGGGGCCGCACCATGGCAGCCATTTCCAGCTCGACTGACCCCAGCAGCTATGAGGGTTTCGGTCCATTCATGCCCGGCTTCGAGCTCATCCCGTATAATGATATTCCTGCACTGGAGGTACTGGAGGTTTTCTTTCACTAACGTTAATTATTGTGTAAATGAAAGACAGCGCAGTGAAAAGATGTGCAAAAACCTTTAACTTTGTTTCACGGTAGCTGCCCGAGGAACTTTTAATAATTCATTCACCGAATGCTAAACATTTATATACTTTTGTAAATAGCCTACTACCCTTGTGTTTATGTATGTGTTTTATATGTATTTTAGCTTTCTATTATGTTCTTTTGCAGTAAGATTTACTAGTAAACATGTAGGATGAAATTAGTTTTATGTTGAATTGCACTGTATCTTATTTTATTCTCTTAAGCAGTTTAGTCACATTTCAGTCCCACCTGCATAGTTTACAGTTTGTCTTTAGAGGAGTTTGAACAGAAAGTTAATTATTAAGATGGTATTCTGGATCAGCAGGAATTATGCTTGATCTGATATTCTTTGAAAAAACAGATTAAAAAAAGCTGACTCGCCCTTTTCCACTTTTTTATTTCCAGAAAGCCCTTCAGGACCCAAATGTTGCAGCCTTCATGGTGGAGCCCATCCAGGGAGAAGCTGGTGTTGTGGTTCCTGACCAGGGCTACCTGACCAAAGTCAGGGAACTTTGCACAAAATACAATGTAAGTAAGGCAGGGGGGAACAATCGCAGGCGACTCAGCTGGTGTTGGTGTGAGGAATGACACGAGCAGGGCTGTTCAAGCCAAGAGCTCAGGGGCTGGACATCCAGCACACCTGTGGGCCTGATTTGGCCCCTGGGCCACCAGTTGAATAGCCCTGATTTAAAAATTATTGTGTCTACAGTAGGACTCAAACAAACAGGCAGCAGATTCAGGAGCAGTAACAGGACAGCTATGACTACCGTATTGTTTGGACTATAAGGCGCATTTAAAATCCTTTAATTTTCTCAAAAATCAACAGTTAGCCTTATAATCAGGTGCATCTTATGTATTAATTCTGCTGGTGCTTATTGACCTTGAACAGAGTTTATGTGGTAAACGGCGTTCAAAAATCTGTCAAAATGAACTTGTTTCACTTAATGCACCTTATAGTCCGAAAAATGCGGTATTAGGAGTTGTATTAAAGTTAAACATGAGATAACAACGAGCTGCTTTTTTCCCCCAGAGAAATCAAACAAAACTTATATAAGATGCTCAAATTCTGGCACTGAACAGGTTTCAGCTCTTACAGAACGTTCTTTCCTAAGAAAGTTAACATGGGTGTGAACTGTGGCAGCTGCTATCTTGTTGCAGAACTGATAAAAATGATGAAACATCACAAAATGTGAACAACGGGCTGCAGAATGTTACTGTTGCACTTCGGCTGGTTGGAATATAACAGTGTGTATTTGTGGTAGCTGACTATGGACAGATTTTTGTCTTTTCGTGTTTAAAAAGCTTAATTTGAGCTACATACGTGCACTGAAAAATCTTCACACATACTATTAATTACTTTGTATGTTTTGTAAGAGCTGCAGCTTTGAAAAACACGTCAAAAATCCATTTCAGTGGCAAAAACAAAAACAATAACATCAGAAAAATCAATGTGTTTTTACAGCCACAGACCCACAGTCAGTTTAAAAAGACTCTTATTAATCCTGGTGTCACGTCAGGCTGTTGCCAAATGCTTGTTCAAAGTGATTTCTTGGCTTTCTTCTCGTATAAACTACCCTGAAATGACTTTTGGCACTTCATAAATAAAACGCTGACGCGGCGTTGACTAATGACATCAATACATCTGACATTTTCTGTGTTTCATACCAACCCTCTTTGGGTTCTGTCCAGGTGTTGTGGATTGCTGATGAGGTGCAGACAGGCCTGGCACGGACTGGCCGCCGGCTGGCTGTGGACCACGAGGGGGTTCGTCCAGATGTGGTGACGCTGGGTAAAGCCCTTTCAGGAGGAACTTATCCTGTGAGAATTTTTACTAAAACTGCATATTTAGAGTTTATCCAACACACCTTTCCAGGGTTACTCAACATCAGAGCTTAATAATTGTGTTTGAACTGTCCCCGTCAGGTGTCAGCCGTGCTGTGTGATGATGAAATAATGCTGACCATTAAGCCCGGGGAGCATGGATCCACGTATGGAGGGAACCCTGTGGCCTGCAGCGTTGCTATTGCATCACTGGAGGTTGGTGTTAAAAAAGAGCAGTTTTTTCATTCCCATTCTACTCTCTCCTCTTTTGTCTTCAGAAATTCACATCACAGAAATGATGAAATTATCTTAAAAAAAAAGGGCTGAAATTAGCACAAAAATTTGCTGAAAAGGCAGAAAGGAGCTTAACCTACCAGAATGAAGTGGAAAGAGCTGAAATGAGCAAAAAAAATGTGGAATTAGTTGAAAAGGCTAAATAGTTACAGCTGAAAACGCTAAATAGTAGCTGAAGTACCGGTAACTGAAACTAACAGAAAAAGCTGAAAGGAGCATAAAAATCTGGAATTAGCATAAAAAAGTTAATTAGGCTGAAAGTAGCAGAATTTGCCACAAAAAACTTGAATTTATCAGAAAAAAGCTTAAATTAGCTTTTAATAAAGATATCTGAAAAGCTAGAACAAGCTTAAATTAGAAGGAAAAGACTAAAGAACATATTTGCCTAATTAGGCTGAAAGAAGCAGAAATGTTAAATTACCAGAAGGAAGTGGAGAAAGCACATTTTTGCTGAATTAGTCCAAAAAAGTTTAAATGAGTGCGAAAATAAATGGGGAATTAGCTTTAAAAGCTAAAATTAGCATAAAACAGTTAAGTAGCTGAAATAGCAGAAAAAACTGAAACTTACATAAATAAGCTACGAGGAGTATAATAAGCTAAAATTAGCAGGAAAAAAGTTAGAAGCGCAAAAATGTAGTCGGCAGAAAAAAATCAGAAAGGAGCACAAAACAGCTGAAAATAGCTGATTAAAAATATTTGCACAAGGAAGCTGAAAGGAGCTGCAACAGAACAAAATGTGAAAAGAGCAGTAAAATGTTGTAAACTGATCTAAAGATCTGAAGAATGTAAAATGAGCTCGGTTAATTTTCTATAAGGAAAAAAAAAAATGGCAGAAAAGGCAAAACATTTCAAAAAAGCTAAAGTTGCACCAATACCAAAAGTCATGGCAGGATTGTCCTGAAAGAGCTGAACGTTTTGATTTATGATTTGTTGAACTAGTTTGAAAACTGCGGGACGAGAATCGCGCTGAAAAATGTACGGAAGAAAAATGGATCCCAATAGTGTGAATGATTCATAAACATTCACTTAATAATGCAACGCTGCTCAGGCTGTTTGTCGTCTGATTGAAACGGCACGTTGTGGCAGATCCAAAAACAATGAGAACAAACATTAAACCAAAGAGCAACTCACCCATACAATGTCCTGTAACGAATACAATCCAGACAAAACAGAAGTTTATATAGTGAAGGGTTTTAATAAATAATTCATGAAAACCTTCAGTCAAAACACCAAAAGCAAACAGAAGTTGTATATTCCCAAGGATCACTGTTGGATTGTTTTTAATCATCTAGCAGCTCAGCAGATCATTTCCCTTCATTCTGCTGCTTGTGTGGAGTCACGTCCGCTCAGCTGGAGAGTCAGGGCTCAGCCCAGGACCGAGTCCTTACAGACTGCCTACATGTGCAGATGAAAGAAATCCAGATCACCTCTGATGATGATCCGAGGGAGAACCCTTTTCAATATGCATTGATGCAGTTTACACGCTGCTAAGAAACGTTGCATCGACTGGTCTGAACAAGCTCTGAGGAGTAGCTTCAGAACAACCAGCTCCTCAGGTCCACCAGTAATGTGCACATTTTGAACACAGAAGACAGATGGTTTGAGAGAGGCGCGAAGAAAGCGGTTTGCGTTAACGTAAAAAACATCAGAACCACTTTAGTTATAAAGCACTTAAAACAACAGCAAGGCCAACCAAAGTGCTGTACAGCACAAAAAACAAACAAGCAAAGGAGATTACAAAAAATATATAGATTCAAATAGATAAAGATAAGCACTAAGTGGCTAACATTATAGAATACAGACAAGTGTCAAAAGCCTGGGAATAAAAGTGAGTTTTTAAATGAGACTTTAAAACAGTGAGAGAGGGAGCTTGCCTGACGTGTGGTGGTAACTCATTCCACAGTTTTGGACCTGCAACAGAGAAGGCCCTGTCACCTCTGAGCTTCAGACGAGTTCCTGGACCCAATAGAAGCATCTGCAGGCGTCAGAGAGTGCGGTGGGAGAAATGGCTGCAGCAGATCGGCGAGATAAGAGGGGGCAAAACTGTTCAGAGATTTCAGAATGTACAGAAGGATTTTAAAATTAATTTGAAAGTGAACTGGGAGCCAGTGCAGGGAGGCCAGAACTAGAGTTTCATTCGGGTCCAAAAAAATCTGACCCGACCAAGCCCGTAGTCATCATTTCCAAACCCCACCCAACCCGACGAATTAACAGTACCGGTAATTACAGGTCAGAACCGGGACACCTTCCCCCACAACATTTTTAATTAAGCTTTAACTGCTGATATAGTTACGAACGATCGGCGGACGTACGTAGCTAAAGGGGCAGAATATCGGAGCTGAGGGGGTATTTGTCCTTTCATGGCCGCCAAAGTGCATTAAATCCCTGCTTCTGCCTGCATTCTGCATTATTCAGACACGGACCCCGCTCTGACATGTCGGAAATTTTGGAATCTCACCTGTTTGGGTCATTGGCCGCGCACGTCTGCTGCTGAGTGCAGCTGAATCTCTTTTAAATTACACCGCCACCTTCTAAAGGAAAAAACAAAGATGTCTCATTGGTTTGAAAGTCTGTGTTTACTTTAACTGAACTTTATTTTTATTTTATATTTTTACCTCTTTCAAGGCCGTCAGCACGTGGTTAAATGGCTGCATGTGGCTGGTGAAGGTATGGCAATCCACGTTGCCATATAACTGGATTGTCAGCTGCGCACATTCACTGATGCAATCAAAAGCCTGAAACCGACCCAGCCCTAATCCGCGTCGGGCCAGGTTCAACACTAGCCAGAACTGGAGGAATGTGCTCTCTTTTGCCTTTGACTCCCCTCCTGAGGTTGTTTCAAAACCATTCACAGCTTGGAACTTGTACCAAGGAGTCAAGCTGCTCAGAGAACGGACGTGCAGCTTCAGAGACCCCTTTTTATGTGATTGTACAAATCGGGTTCCTAATAATAATGACGACTGAAAAATGAGTTGGAGGCAAAAAATGGTCAAGAATCTAAGAAAATTCCTGTTGCCAAACTTATAAGATTGACGTTTAAGACTCTTTCCTTAACATTGATTATTATTATTTTTTATTCTTGTTTTAACCTGCAGGTGTTGGAGGAGGAGAAACTTGCAGAAAACGCTCAAAGGATGGGAGAGTTGTTGCGAGCTGAGCTGAACAAACTGCCCAAAGACATCGTGACCACGGTGAGAGGGAAAGGCCTCCTCAACGCAGTCGTCATCAAGGAGACCAAAGGTAAAATACTGAATTACCTCTGCAACTACAGATGGATTTTAAGTTACCATTAATCATCTTGTACCATTTTAATCCATTTGAATCGATCAGTCAATGCAGATGAACAAATGATGGTTTTAAAAAAGACAATTGAATTGCTGTCAACTTCACCGTCTCCATTTAGACTACGATGCCTGGAAGGTGTGCTTGCGTCTTCGTGACAATGGCCTGCTGGCCAAGCCCACCCACGGTGACATCATCCGACTGGCCCCTCTTCTCATCATCAAGGAGCACGAGCTGCGCGAGTGCATCGATATCATCCAGAGGACCATCATGTCCTTCTAAACAGCTCGTCACCAAACGTCTTATTTTGATTTTATTTGCTTTTTATTTGTAATTCCAAGATGATTTTTTTTTTTTTTAACGGGGATTTCAGTAGGAAGACAGGGTTCAGGAAGTGTTTACAGAGCGGGCTTCTGTGAGGATCCATTAGTTTTACACAGAAAAACTGCTGTTAAGACAGAAAGAGTTTCCTCAGGAATGTCTCAAAACTGCTTAAAGATTGTATTTTTGGAGTGTTTAGTTTACTTTTTAGATCATATTGGCTGATGTATATGTTTGTTTTACAAAAATGCCCAATTTTTTTGGAAGTAGGATTATTGTAGCATGCAGGAGCGTACAAAAAAAAAAAACTCTGTAGGATTTAAAAGTGCATTTTCTCGCAGAAAGGAGATCTGATCTCCGCGTCTTAATATGTCAAAGATTTACAAGTTGACTCTCAGATAGTGGAGCTGCTGTCTTAAAACTTGACAGTTTTAAGAACCAATCTTGTTACAAAAAAGACTGTAAAAGTTTGATATATTATCTTTGATTTTGCACATGAATTTTGTCACTTTAGAAAACTACTTGTCCCAAAGGACCACATTTTTATGACCTGTCTCTATAATTCAAGATGTTACGCTGTGTATTACTACTGGAAAAAAAGAGACAACTTCAATCCTTGAGTTTAATTCAAAGTAATTCGCAATACCTTAAAGAGACAAAGCTGACTGAAGAGCACACGGCTGGCTTAGTTTGAAGCAGTTGCTGAATGTATGGTATGTATTTAAAGATTGTATTTTCAGACGATATTGTTACAAAATCCAGCGTTCTTCAAATAAATTATTCTTGTCCCATCTCTTGGATTTTTATTAATCTGAGCCACAAAGAACAAAGTGATTGTAAACATTTGATTTAAAATATAAAGATTATTTTTACTCAAGCTGATTTAATGCAGTAAGGGTTAGTGTTGGGGTTTATATCTGCCACCAGATGGCGCTGTGCTCTAACAAGTAACTACAGATGAAGTTTAAAGCAGTGAGAGTTGACTGAAGTGGATTTAAAGACTTCAACCCTGAAGTTAAATGACAGGGTCCAAATTTTTAACCCTCCCAGTCCTGACCTCAACATAATAATAGGACTTGATTACACACAGAGAGGGAAATCGGCTGTTAATACATGACGTGACGAGTTACTGGTGTAGATTCCCATGTAAAAAGTATTTTTTATAAACAAACTAAATGTTCTGGAATAAGTGCATCTTTTTCTAACCTGCTAATTAGCAGATCCGAAAGCGTTTGCTGGTGGCTAAATCATTCGTCAAGGCCTTTGTAAGTCAGGTGGGTTTTACCTTCTGACATTCAAAATAACACACTTTGCAAAATAAATAAAGTAGATAGACAATACAAATAGATCAACGTTGCATCGTACTGGTTTTCCTCACACTTGTATAATCTTGTTTAAACAGTTTTAGTGCTCGCAGGAGTTGTGTTTTCATTTGATTCAGTTTATTTCAGGGCCTCCGTGTGTTTTGTGGCCCTCCTTACCCCAACTTTCAGTGCACATAAGCAAGCGTTCATTAAAGATGTCTCAGTAATTTGCTTTTATTTAACTTTTTGCATGATTGCAATTGTTATTTAGCCATATTGTTGTTTGGTTATGAAACAACCAATTTATTTTATTTATTGTGAAGCTTTACAAGACATTCTAGTCAGGGAGCAGGAAACTGTTTTATGCTGCTTTCACTGAGGTGAGTTATTTCATAAGGCTCGTATTGGTAAAGAGCTTCAGTGTTGACTCTCCCTCTTGTCTAATCTGCTCACCAAGCCTTAAACTTGTCTCTCTTCATTCATCAGGTTTTGGTGCCCAGCATTATAAAGTTCTACTTGCTTTAAACTTTTTCCATTCAAGACTTTAAAAGTATGAATCTTTGGACAAATGGTTTTCATCTGTCCCAAATATACTTTCAATTAAAAAGCAAAATGTGAAACGTCTTATAGGTTAATTCAGAGCATCTTTCTGTTCCTGTCTTCTGAGGTGCATATTTTAAGGGAGCAAAGCTGTAATTTGCAAATTCAATTCAATTCAAAAATACTTTATTAATCCCAAAGTGAAATTAACTGTTGTAGCTCATCATCCTCGTTTCATTAAAGAGTTGTTATAGATGCTGATGGCTATAGAAAGGATCTCTTGTAGCGGTCTGTCTTAGAGCAGATCTGAGGAAACTGGCTGCAGATGTTGATCCGTCCACTTGGACTTGATGGGTTTCTCTGTCTTCTTGGGCAGCAGGACCACCTGAATCTTGAGCAGAACTCCTCCCTGAGTGGTGGCCACTCCTCCCAGGAGCTTATTGAGCTTCTTGTCATTGCGGACAGCCAGCTGCAGTGCCAGAGGATGATCCTGGTCTTCTTGTAGTCATGAGCCGCGTTTCCCACCAGCTCCAGGATCTCGGCGGTCAGGTACTCAAGCACCTCCGCCAGGTAGACGGCAATGCATCCACGGCACCTTCTTTTTAAAAAATCTCATTTGTGCTTTGGGCTTGTAGTTAAGGTGTTGTTTGAGCTTTTGAGATGTTAATCAGCTGCTCCCAATTGTAAAAACCACCTTGTTGTCATGGTTGCGCATCATAACAAATGTCCAAAAGCAAAAAAAGTTTCTGTAAAAATCCTTCGAGCTGCACAGCATCTGATGTCACAAGAAATGATCATTAAAAAGTGATTTACATCCAGAAAAAAGACAATTTAAAGTTTTCAAAAGCAACATCCCAGAATGAAAATAACAGAGCTGCTCCAACATGCAGCTACCTTTAGCAGCACGATTCTAGAAATATTTAATTATAAATAAAGAAATGCTGTAAAATAAAGCAGTTATAGATCAATAAAATCCACTCTAATTAATTTAATGCTGTCCATATTTTCTCTTTAATTGCATAGTATCGACTGGCCATACCGTAACAACCCTGTGTCCAGGAAATCTTAAATTATTTGTTAAAATAGCAGCAATTCCTTATTAAATGTATAGAAAAAAGACGACAGTTCCAGCTGATGGACACCGGGTGGACTTATCATCGAGCGCTGCTTGAATGAACAACAAGATTGTACCAATTTCTGGAGCTTGTGGTCCTTTGCTACCTCCATATTTTAGCTCACTGACTAAAACATGTTTAAAATTTAAAAGATTTCTTAAAATTTTTTTTGAAGGAAGTCAATGCGGTTACTGCCTGACACTGTCACTCAACGTTCTTCTCTAAGTGATAATTTGTTCCTACTATTTGTAATAATCTAAAATCCTATTTGATTTATGACCTGTATAAGAAATGCAAAGATGACCAAGACCCAAAAAAAAAAAAAAAAAAAAGAAAAGAAAAAGGTGGCTGCTGCCAAGAGCTTATTATGGTCACCATGGTAACCACACACCTGTGTCTGTCACTTCCCAACTGCCACGTTAATGAGAGATAGACAAGAGTGCAGACTAAAAAGAAAGCCTCAAACAGTCGCAGTGCAAAAAACATGTTGCACCTGAAATATTCTTGAACCATGAGCAGCAGAAGACTCTTGATGATCACAAACGTGATTTTTTTTTTTATGTCTCTACAGTGTTAGAGGTGCTTAAGCACCCCCAAATTTTAGCTCCGCCCCCCCCCCCCCCCAAAAAAAAAACAAACTAATTTTGTATGGAAGCTTAGTTCTCAAACCTTAGATTCACCAAAAATATTTTATAAATTTGGAATAAATATGGAATAAATGATGACACTTGAGCAGGCCAGTCCGACAACATTGTTAGGGTTTTGCATTATGAACCCTTTCAGAGCTTTGGTGAAAAATCATTAGAAAAAAAAGTTAAATGTTGACAGTGAAGCATAATTCAGACACGCGTTCCCCTGAGTATCTGAAGGGTGGATTACAGTTTATTCCATTTCCAAAACCTTAACGGAGTCTGGAAAATATAAAAGATGGATAAAGGCCGGTGGGCGACCCCATGATCAGCTGATTACAACAGTGATAAACAGGAAGTACCACATGTTAATCTGGTAACTGCAGGTAAATCCTTCAATTTATGTCATAACTACTTTGTACATTGTATGCTTAGTGGTTAAATTAAAAGTTATTGATTAACACTAGTTGTGCTTTGTTTTGTATGTTTTGTATGTAGATAAATGTTGTAACTTCTGGTTGCATAAGCTTAGTCTTTGTTTGCTAGTCCTATTTGTGACTGCACTCCTTGTTTATGCCCACACCACCCTGAACATGCCTGATCTCAGAAGATAGGAAGGGTAGGGTCTTCTTAGTAATTGGATGGGAGACCACCTGAGAACACCAGGTGCTGTAAGCTTCTGTCCTTCTCGTAAACCACACAATGGGGTGTGTGGTTCAAGCCAAGAGCAATCTCAGATCCTCAAATCTGTTATAATGTCGACTCCCAGAGCTCAATTTGTAACAGAAGGAGGGAGGGCTTTTATGGTCAGGGCTCCTAATTTGTGGAAAACTCTTCTCTAAATCTAAAAAAGTTAAGTCTGGTCCTCTGGACATTCAAAAAAACAAAACAAAGCAACAACAACAACAAAAACAAAAAAAATAAATAAAAAAGGAGAAATGCTTCCTCTAAACATTGGACAGGCCTCTTCATTGTCTTCTTTTAAATCATTAGTTAAAACTTACTTGTATAGTAAGGCTTTTAATATCTGAATTTCTTTGTATTTTTATTTTCATTTTGTCTTATATGTTATGTTTGATAAGAAATGTTTTCTTCTTCTGCTTCCTTTCATTTTATGTTTTTTTTTTAGTTTTCTTCTGTGTATAGAATTGTCATTGTTTTTTTATATGACATGAATAAATAAATGTATTTTAATTGATTTGGTATACTTTTTGTGTTTCTGGCATCATTTTTTCATGTTTTAATTGAGTAATGTGACACAATTTGTAGTACAGTATTTGTTTAAAAAGTGCTATACATACAAAGTATTGTTATTATTGTCATTACAGTACTGGGGACTGGGCACCCCCAAAAGTTCAGACCCTAGAATCGCCCCTGTTTGAGCTCAAATATAACTGAATCAGTGGACACCTGGCTGTGCAATCCCTTTTTTCTGGGCAGATGTGAGCGAAAACCTCAAGTCGTAAAGCACGGAGAGACAAACCGGGTGAAAGAAGACAACAATGCCAACGTTTTGATGAACAATTTGCATTTTCTCCAAAAAGAACTGCTGGACTCAGACGTGTGCCTGCAGAAACGATCAACGGTCAGTTTAACATTTGGTGGAAAATTTAGTAAAACATACAACTTAAACCGTGATTATGTAAAAACCGTAAAGTCAAAATGTTAATTCAGACACGGGACGTCCATCTTCCTGCAGTCAGTTATATTGTGTGACGTCCCACTACCAAAAGTTGTAGCACACCTTTTCCGATTGACCCGCACGTTTTAGGGTGATGATGCGATACAGCGCATGTTCATGCATTGGCATCAATAACGGTGATCTGTACATCTAGTTACAAGCTCTTGGTCATCAAGGTTGAAGTTCACGCTGCAGGTAAAGTGAACAGAACCTGGGACAGGGTGACGACGGTATGAGCGAGGCTCGCAGTTTGCTCGTGAAAAATGAGTGGAATCCAGTTTGGCAGGAGAACTGAGAGTTACGAGCATGTGACGCTGAGAAACGAGCAGACTTTGATCCAGCACTCTGATGGGCTCTACCCTGCCACTGCACCGTTTTCCACAAAGGAGCTCCAGTTTTGCCAGGGGAGTGACAGGCTCGGTTAGGATCTGGGAAAAGTGCAGGTTGGGGTTCTGGCCAGGCTTCGACGGCTTTATGTTCAACCCAAGGATGCTCCTGCAAAGCTCCTTGCTAATCGTCCTCCTCACATGCTCGGTGCCAACAGGCAGCGTGGTGGGTTTAAGTGTGCGGAGCAAAGCTGAGTTCAAAGCCTTGCTGTGCGTTCCATCACAATTCCTCCCGCCAAGAAGGTCAAAAGAGAGCACACCCAGACTAAATGGCTTCTTTTGTTGCTGTCTTTCGGTGCTTTGTTCCACCCATCCTCATTTTAATCCTTGTCTCTAACAATACCGTGTCCACACTCTCTCAGTTTCTTACCGTCCCTTTGCTTCTACCTCAGCAAGCCCATCTGCATTCATGTCTTACATAACGCAGAAATCAGATCGTGCCACTTAGAGAAGATGTAATCAAAGCCTGAAATTTAATTCAGGTAAAAGTTGAAGTTAAGGTCGCGATAAATTTAAAAGCTTTATATCCATTAAAGGTATGGAGAGCAAGGCGACGGCCTGAGAACGATGAGTGATGCAGAGCAGAATAGGACAAGCTTTACTTGTCCCCCACCCTAGATAAATCATGGGAAAGGCAGGAGTCACCTGCCGCTGCTGCTGCTCAAACTAATGGGCCCTTCACATTAGGTTTATGACATCAGAATGCACTGATAACGTACACGTGCATCCTATGACGTGTTCATTTCATCCCACACCACATCTGAAAGGACGCATAAATGTGTATACGTTGATCTTGCACACAGCAAGGGTCCTTCAGAAGGACACGTCTGCCCCTGCAGAGCTGAGGCACAAAGATGTGTGACTCCCCGACAAGCGCTCGCAGAAAAATTATCTGATTTTTCCACACCATCGCCTGATTTATTTCTGGATCTTGCACAAGCGTGCGGCTACAAATCTTTCGAAAGGCGAAAGGAGAAGAAAACGTCCTATAAGGCACCAGATCTATAAAGTCGTTTTACGTTCTCTTTTTCTTAGAACTTGAAATTAAACAAAATGAAGTAACTTTGTACTATTTGTTAATTTTATTTTTTAAATAAATTATACTTAATTTTACTGTTGCGTCATAAGTATTGCAGTCATTGGTTTTGATAGGAAAAAAGTAAACACGGTCAATGGACCACAGCTGTTTGAGCTTCACTTGAACTTGTGACCAAACAGTGTCAGCACGTAAACAACAACAACTTAGCTCTGAAGGGACGCATTTCACCCGCTGCCGCTAAACGACTGCCAGCTACTACCACAACAAATTTAATCTCAATATCTGTGAAAGTGACTGAGTTGTAGACATTTTTGTGTTGGTTAATGCACACGAGCTGTGGCAACAATCTTAAATTGACTCCACTGACTCCAAATGTGAATCACTTCTAGATCCAGAGGACCAGACTTAGCTTTTTTTAGATTTTTCTACCTGGATTATTGAGCATGCATCAGGGCACTTCTAGATGCACAGTCAAAAGTGTCATTAGAATCCATCAACTGGCTTATAATTCAATTCAGTTCAGTTTATTTCTATAGCGCCAAGTCACAACAGAAGTCGTCTCAGGGCACTGAACAGAAATATTCGTGCTTAAAAATATTAATTGAACATTTTTTTATCTGAGGAGCAGACTGCTTTGAGTTTAACTCCATCGTAAAACTCTCATCTTGAGCAAGCACGAAGGCGACAGTGGAAAGGAAAAACTCCCTCATGAGGAAGAAACCTTTAGCCGAACCAGGTTCAGGACAAGCGTCTGTCTGCTTCGACCGGCTGGGTCTGGTAGGAACAGATACACAATGGCAGGTCAAGAATCACATGTTAAGATAGAAATAGTATCAAATAAAAAATTTTCAATTTTAACCAATCATTTAAGGAAATGAGGTCAATTTGTCCTCCAGTAGTCTAATCTAAAGACAGCATGACAAGCCGACCCTAATTATAGGAGTTATCTAAAAGGAAAGTCTTAAAACTGGACTATGTGTCAGCCTTACGGGGATATGAGGTATTTTGCTGAAAGACAAACAAGATTGAGTTTAATCGTTAATGCTAAAGTTTGGAAGGAAATCTTGAGCGGTGAGTAGCGCTTGGAGTACGTGTCTCAGCTAATCCCACCTATTCTTAACCCACAACATGTAAAACTGGCAGATTTGTAGGTATTTTTTGTGTTTTTAAGGTTAGTCAACTGTGGCAGCCATCTTTTTTTTCTCTCTTTTCCTGTGGCAACCATCTTGATCCAGGTAGACTCCCAAATTATTTTAGTATTTTTTTTATTTGTCCAGTTGTTCGTGAGATATTTGGGTTACATGGGCAAAAATAGAACCTTCCTTTTGCTTTTGTTACAAAAATAACTAAAGTATTGCTTGATCGGAAAAAGCAACAGAAACATCAAAACCTTTAAAAAAAACACGTAGAAACTAGGCCCGTTGTGTCATCAGTCCTGTCATGGGCACTACTGCGTATTTGGCACTAAAAGATGTCGCGGTGTCACCTTTGAGCTTCAAACGTCTCAGTTTACACGTTGTTGCATTGGACAACAATCACCTCCCATCCACCCCTGACGCGATTTGGGTTAAACTTTCACAGATTTAATGGCAGCAGGAGACGCTCAGAGTTCACATGCAACAACAACAACAACATAAAGAGCCAAAGTAAAATGAGCACTTGACTTGTGGCTGTAAAATATGTGCATAAACAGGTATTAGAGGGACACGTCGTCTGGTGATGGTGTCAGTTCCAGGCACCGGTTTCTCTTAAGGAGTTGATCCACTGACCAAACACAAACTGATGCTTTGTAAGAATGGTTCAAATCACAGGGTGACCACAACGGTTGCAGACAGACTCAAGTTTACAGGTGATGGCA